>JAPMOQ010038156.1:39256-66192 GCA_026543055.1 Argiope trifasciata | reverse complement strand
TATATATATATATATATATATATACACAGAGATAATATGAAGCTGTAGTACATTTTTTTAATAATTTTTATCCAGAGTCCATAATAAATCCTGTATCAGAGTCAGTCAACTATTTATCTCAGATAGAGGCAATGGAAATTACATTTTTTTATTAATTGCAGATAAAATGTTGTTGTCATTATGATATTAAATATATTGCCCATAGGACTTTCTTTTCTTTTAGGAAGTAAAATGTATCTTTTACGAACAGTAGTTTTTTAATCTGTATATTAGTATTTGAAACATAATGTGGTTTCAATAACTATAATCAAGATATACCCATCGCATGCGGAAGTAAATGGAGAAAATTCAACGATTTAAGCAGTGCTACAGTATTAGCAGGAATCAAGTTAAAGTCTTCAAACCCATTACATTTTATAGTACATACCCTCCTCTTTGTTTTAGTTCAATCATCGGTAGGAACTAATCAACACATACATCATTTCTAACAAAATCTTAGAATATTATAGTCTTTTTAAAAAGAAGAATTTTATATAACACCACCGAATGGATGATCTATAATGAATTTGCCATTCTGGCATTTGAATTCACTGAAATTCAACTAAAGGATTTATAATACAGTGAACTAATAATAATACTAAGAGTATACATTTACTAAGAGTATACATTTAATACTAAGAGTATTACATACGTCTGTGGAAAAAGAAGAAACAAACTGGACTTTTGATGATATAAAACGCAAAACCAAAAAAAAAGTTTCAGAAAATACATATGTTTGATTGCTCAATGTTTTCTGGCTTATTCCTAGAGATTCAATAGTGAATTTCTACCATGTCAGAGAAAGAATATCAGAAGATCATTCACTGAATTTTAGATGATTTTTAGTCTGATGAAGGCATTAGAAGTAGAAGTAAGAAAATTAAATCAAGATTTTTACATGCAAATTCACAAGCAGGCGATTTGTTTGTTTGTTTTTTAAATCTGGATCTTGATTTAGTTTTCTTCAACTAAATCTATAAGATTGGATTTAGGTCTGCGCAAATGTTATTAACCTTTCTGTTTTGAAGAGAAAGTCTCTTATGTTGATTTATCAGTAAAGGAAGCATTCAGGTAGCTTGCTTTAATTAGCGAATTCCGGAAAGGAACCCTAAATCTTAGACAGTCAACATTCAAGTCTGCGAACTGCAAACTAGCTAATTCCATAAGAAAACCTTTGTTTACCAACATACTTTTAAAAGCCAAAAGGATAACAGAATAAATGACAAGAGCAAAATAGTGTTTTTTTTTATCCCCCGTGTACACCTGGTCTAATCGCCATGCGACTGCTGATGCTGCCTATTGTCTGACTGGCGTTTTAATGTAATTTACAAATTATCTTTGCTAGCATTTTGCAATACTAGATTTGCAAAGTATAAAATGTATGAAAAGAGTGCCTTGTGTGACTTGGAGCTTCATTAGTATATCATCCACGGTAAAGAAAAATATGTTTCAACGTGTTCTACAACTGTAGAAAATTGTGTTTATCTGATGACGTTTGTGAAAATTGCAGTCAGAGGAGTACATAGCAAATTCAGAATATGAATTCAATCCAAAATATGAATTAAAACAATAATTACAAAATAAAGAGTGATGCAAGGATACAATTTACTGTAGAAAGTTTACATCTAAAGTGTAAAAATCCATCAAATTTCGAGACAAATCTGCCAAGAGCTTTTTATGCCCTTCTGTACTTTAACAAAAATATGAACTCGATAACTTAGAAATGCAACGAGTTAAACAGCCAAAATTTGATGTGTAATTTTGTGACTACAACTCTAGTTCAGTGTCAGATTTTGGTTTTGATTGGTTTACTTTATGATAACATAATTTTGATGTTAGAGATTAATCACTTAAAAAACCGACAAATGTTAAATGATAGACTGAATATAAATGCTGAATTCAAACTTCGTAATCAATATTTCATACCTATTATTCGCCAAAGTTATGCATATAAGATATTCCTACGGTATTTGGATTAAGATCCAAGGACAAAAGTGTTTGCAATGGAAAAAATAGCATTTTTCTTAAAGATTATACTAGAAAGTTTTGGGGTCCGATCCCTGCTTTTATATTAACTCTTAATTGGGGACTGCGGTCTGTCAGACTGCTAGCGATGAACTTTCTGTCATGCCTATTCTATTTTTAGCTCAATTGAATGGATTGATCCTGTAATTTCCTGTTTTGAGACCTTCAATACACGTGCACTTTTTCAACCGGTTTCAGCTGATGCTTTTATAAATAATTCAGTTATTTCTTTAAGCGTGGTCTTTAAGACCATACCTCGCTGTTAGTATTCCAGTTATAAATAAGGCTTAGCAGATGCAATTAAAAGTTTAATACATTTTGAAAAATTTATAAAATATATTAATATACCAAAATATATACAGAATTTATAGGTTGATTTTTATGCTAGTTCTCACTCTATATGTTTAAAGTGTCCGTAAAAGATAACCATGCTAAGAATGTTACATAAGCCAATAAAAAAAGGGCCAATTGCATACATTGTCAATCTTTTTTTTCGTTTAATTTTTAAATTTGGTATAGTTCTCTATATACCTTTCTAGAATTTTATATAGTTCTCTATATACCTTTCTATAATTTTATAAAATTTTCTAAATACCTTTAGTTTCCGACGTAACTTTATAGTTTTAGTATATAGTTTGTTATATATCTTTATATACTGGTAAAATAAATATGATTTAAAAAGTATAAAATAATGTATCCTTTCAAGAATATTATTTTTTGTAACAGGTAATTTGAGAAAAAATGTGTTTTTCCACTCATTTACTTTTTTGAATTACACTATATTTTGAAAAATTTCTAAAACATATATATATGTCAAGAAAAATATCAGCAAAATATATTCGCACTTTTTTCATGCTAATACATTCATCATCATTTAATATGAGTGTAAACGAAATGCGGTCAAATAAACAGAACCTTCCCAGTTAAATCGTAAAATTTTACCTCCCCAGTTAAGAGTTAATAAGGAAAGCGATGTTCTTACAAATCAATTCTGCTAATAGTCCTACCAAATAAAGCAATGTGCGTTAAAGCATTTTAAAATACATCATAATAAGTATTTTTTGTGGAATATGCTTTCTGAAAAAAGTTAGACAATATGCTTCTTGATAAAATTTCACATTTAGATAAACGTAAATAATCATCTTTGCCTTATCAGCTTACAGAGAAAAAGTAATTTTCTTTATGTTTGTATTCGAGCATTTTGTTACGCAAATCTACAAAACAAAGAAATTGGTTCAATTTGTCTCTGCTCTTTCTGTTTCAGTAAATTAAGTTAGTTAAGCAAAATTTCCCTTTCGCAAAAATGTCGTCTTTCCTTCCTTTTTGGCCCTAATCGTATTATCTCCTCTTAATTTTCTCATAATTTATTCCTCTGAAGGGCAAATGTTTGAATATCACAAATTGCGTTCAGGATATGGAATGAATGTGTGAATATTCGAACGGAATTTAAATGATCAGAAGAAAGGGATGCTGATTCTAAAAGTAGCAACAGTGTGGGAAAATGTTTTATTTAGCGTAACAATGAAATATGTATAGAGTAATTGGGTTCATAAATCTAAGATATGCGTCTACTTGTGAATTCGTTACTTTCATTAAAAAGCAATGGAAGAGAAGCAAAGAAGAACTCTAGTAGCTTCTGGGGGTATTAATTAAAAATATTTGTAGAAAATATTTTAAAATTTAAAAAAGTTTGAAATTTATTCCAGGTTCGAGGTCCCGAGGTCCGATTCCTTCGAAGAACCACCATGTAAACATGTCTGGTGCACATTAAATCCGTTGGGGCTAAACGTCCTCCAGCTATTGTGGTGTGGAAGTTTGAAAAGGGCGTGCCAGCTCATGTATCGCCCTCGTCATCTGACCAAGGTTCAAAATTACGAGATCCGTTGCAAAATAGACCTGTGTCGCTTTAAAACGGGGCGTTAATTTAACTAAATTAAACTTCTCGTATACGAATTTTAGAGAAAATATTGTAATTGACAAAAAAATCAAGCTGGAGATTTTCACGAATTTCAATTTTAAAAAAATTTCGTGTAATTTCTTTGTGCTTGTAACTAAGATAATTCAAAAATATTCTGGAGTAGAACTGAGAAAATTTCATATTTTTATAAGATTTTGAGTAAAATCTTCCACAAAATTAATACCTATATTGCGAACATTTACAAAATTTTAAACAAAATCAAACTTGTATTGATCATTCGTCAGTTTTACTCAAACTGATATTGTGATTTACATACATAAACTTCGTATGTAATTTTATGATTTTTTTCCAATCGAATTTCGATTTAAATCGGTTGAGAAAAGTGTGTCTAAAGTACAAATTCTATTTTCTGATGTATTAGCACAATACCAAGCATTAGTCAACGAAAACCTTGCTAAAATTCAAAATAATTCAAGATAAAATACTTGTATTCAGTAATAATAATTAATTCACGCAAAAATATTTCGTAACTTGAGCAAGCCAATATTATGCAAGACGTTTTTTGATTTATCCAACATCCAAGACATTGAGGAAGAATGGGGTGGTGAATAGTGAATTTATTTAAAATTCTACTCTATGTTTAAAGAATCCACTTCCGCTGATTAAATGATTGTAATTTAATTTTACTTCTAAAGATTATATGAGCGTCTTTTACAACAATATTTTCACTGGTATGAATGAAACTTAAACGTGGTTGTTTCTAATGGTACTTGTCATTGACAAGCCCTCTGAATAATGAGTCAGTGAAATTTAATCCGAATTTTCTTAGCGCCTCTTGTTTTTACAGTAGAACCATATAGGGCCAAGAGTACGATTTAGTTAGTCATGCATCAAAACCCATTTCACGGGGCGAACTTTATTCATACATTTTATTCACTAATCCACGGATGGTAATTTAAACCTGGATCACAAAGCAATCACCTCTGAACCGGTACCCCCTGTGGTATTATTCTCTACATAGAGTGACTAAGGCATATTGATTACTCTCTACATAGAGTGACTTTGTGACTACGGTAAATTTATACGAGCGCCAGCCACCAGCACGAAGGTCTTCCGGCGGCGGGGTTTGAACTAGCAACACTAGGGATGCGTATCCAACGTCCCCATTTGAGAGTTTCAGTTAATTGTGCTTTTCTTCTTCTTTAAAGTTAAAAACAGAATTGTGTTTAGTACATTTATTAGAATATTAGTCTTTTTATGAAGTTCACTTTGAACCCATTTCAATGTTTTAGTTAATTGTGCTTTTTCTTCCTCTTTAGAGTTTAAAAAAGAATTAAGTTTACTATATTTATTAGCAGATAATTTTTTTATGAAGCATACTTTGAACAATTTTTAATACGTGTTTCGTTAATTACAATGAAGGTTTAACTAGCGGAATGCAGCAAAGATTTTAAAGTTTGTAAATTTTTAAACATCACTGTTCTTTCCTAAGTTATGATTGAAAGTTAGAGTATATAGATATAATGTTAGTGAAATTCATAGATTCACTCATTTTAACCATTCAAATTCTGGAGAGAAAGTCATAAGGTTTATAAGGTAATATGATAATTCGGAAATTATATGAAGTAGATTTTGTTACGGGAACCATTTAGAGTAAATTACGTAAAAATATTTAATTAAAAATTTAATGTCACTTTTTTGTGTGTATATAATACCAGTTTCAAAATGTAACAGTTCATTTAAATAATAAAACAGCGAAAATATGTTCAATAAATCAACAGTGAAGCGATAAGTCTGAAAAAGGGCAATTTTAAAATAGTTTGAAAACAATAGATGTAAAGTATTAATGAAGGGAAACGTTTTAACAATTTTATTGTTTAACTGAAATTAATTCTAATATGTTTCATAGAAAGTGGCAATAATTAAAATGCCACGTGAAGTCTGTTTATACATCCTGCAGTTAATTGGTTTCTATGCACTGAATGGTCATTCTGTTAAAGTTTGCCATTTAAACGATAACTAACGATTAATTTAAGGATTTTAACTATCATTCAGAATAAACTTGCTTCCCTTAACTAACAATAAAGTATTGTCAGTTGATTATTACATTAAAACCTACATGTTACTTTATAATGATATACAGTCTGTTTACATGTACATGTAGGCTTTTGGTAAATAATTTCATATCCATCATTCAAATTCAACACCACTATTTTTTAGTAAATTAAGATCTGAACTAAACCTAAAACCTAAGCTTTCGAAGAAAATTGTTATCATGGCATAAGATTAAATGAAGCTATATCTATTTTAAAATTAATTATAAGAATGGAAAAATCCATTTTGTAAAATGAATGGATTTTTAAAATCGCTTTACTGATAGTGCTTTTCTTAAAAAAATATCCTGGATTTTTCAATATCTCAACAAAATATATCTTATGAGTGTTTTTCTATTTGGCACATGAAAAATTTCTACAGTAAATTTCTAACATCATCTAAAAATTTTAGATCCTATAAGTGAAGTCATTTTCAAAAATTAACATAAGAAATTCTTAGTTTAATGAATGTGCATCAGATTGTATCTAAATTTTAAAATCAGAATTAAATTCTCGATCTGTAAGAAAATATTATGATGAGGAATTAAAAATGATGAAAGGTCGCTCAATGCAAATAAATTATTTCGTGCGTTCTACAAAAGCTTTTTGCCAACCATTCATCGAGTAATGTTGGATCGAATATATAAGGAATCTCAGAACTTTTGCTGTAATAAAAACATTTCTTAATATCGATTGCACTATATGTAAAATTAAATTTAAGTATCTCTAGCATTATATTTTCAAATTATTGTTATTATTGCATCATATGCGAAATTTACTGAAAAATAAATAAAAATTTCGGACAAAGGAAAAGCAATCAACTCCATAAATATTGTTGCTGCTGTGCTGTGACATATAGCAGAGGGTTCAAATTTTCCAACATGTCTTTAAAAACTTGGTTCAGATTGCACCACTTCTTATAGGCATTGGTATATTATATGAAAAATTTTATTTACGTTTTTTAATAAAGGGATGAAAGAGAAATGCGAATATCTGGTTCTAAATATGTGATAGAATATGCAAAAAAATTATTAGAATACATCGAATTTTTTAAAATAAAAATATTAAGTATGAAAATACAAGGTGTGTTCAAATGAAAGGGTACTGAACGACACTGTGTATATAAAAGAATACTTTAATAATACCATATTAGTATACACTATAAGCACGATCAAACTGATTAACAAGTCGAAAGATTCCTTCTCCCAGAATTCCTCCGGCCGTGACGAGACTTAGCCCTTCACAACGTCCTTGAGTTCACCTCCCTAGTTGAAGAATTTCCTTTTCAGATGTTTTTTCAGGGGACCAAATGCATAAAAATTGTAGGGAGGCAATGGTGGAGCTGCTCCCACTTAAACTTGGACAGTTCAGCGTGTGCACCGAGAAGACGTTCGGACGTACATTATTATGGAGTCTATTCATACCTTTTGAGAAAAGTCAGGATCTTTTTTTTCTTGATGGATTTTCGTTGCCTTCAGAGTGTATCATTGTATATTTAAGAGTTAATGGTTCATCTATACTCGAGGAATTCAAGAAGCCATGTTAATTGGACGGCGCGCTTTATAAGAAGTATCTCTCATGTGCATGTTCCGATCTAAACTGGAGCTAAATGTCCCACTACATTCTCCCATAGCGGTGTAGATAAATATACTATTGGTTACGTTGTCACGGCACTTTCATTTGAGCACCACTTGCATAATCATCTTATTGATGATATCAACAACCAAAATCCTCTTGAAAGTGAATCCTAAAAATAAATATACTCTAAATAGCGCTACTTAAAATATTTTGCATTTTTTTTCTAGGGAAGAAAAATTATTTATAACATTGAAACATTTCTTAAACATTCGTTCAGCTTAAACATAATTAAAAGAACTGATAAGTTTAAATGCATTGCTAAATATAAGTTGTTTTCGGAGTTTTTAATTAGGTTCAGCGAACCGTTAAAACTGATGCTTCATTAATGCAAACTTATCGCCTGCATTAATATTACGTATACTCTACGATCTTCTAAAATCTGCGAATTAATGAGAAAAACAAGATTTAATTTAGATTCTAACGAATGCTTCAGCAATAAATTAATTTATTCAATTAACATCAAAGAAAATATTTTTAAAAATTGAGCTTATCAACTTGAAGGGTAATGAAGTAAAACATTTGTTTAAAAAAACTTCTAATTACCATGAACCGACTTTTTTGCTTTAAATGCAAAAAAATGTGTTCATTTTCACTTTTATTTAATCATTTCCGGATATAAAACTCTAAAAAATTTTTCAATAATTAAATAAAAATAATTTAAATTTCAGCATGTATTACATAATGGTGTATTAATTTGATTTTACTTGATTTCTTTTCGCCATCAAAAATATTATAGATGGGAAAAAAAGAATGTAATAAACTATTAATTATTGAATTATACAAATACATTCAATCTTACCCGATTTATTCATTTGCTAATCTTTAGTATATTTCGTTCTATTTTTATAATGATGGTAGCATATTTGTTTTAGAGCAAAAGAAAACTTAATTTAAATTCTAATTAACAAAAGGTGATTTTTTCGTTCCTTTGTTCAAGTTCTGATAAGTCATAACCAAAATATGAATTCCCTACCAAGAAGTTATTCACACATATTTAAAATAATCACTCTGAAAATTCAGACATTTTCCATGCTGTTGATATAAAGTCGTCAAGTTGTGAGACAATATTTCTGGTGATAAAATCAATAAGGCTTGTTCAATTGTTACATTATAAATGTACTTTTAACCTAAAAATGGTTATAATCATGGAATCACACATACTTAAGTACGTACATGCATTCATACATACATAAACACATACATATATATGACCGAATTAATAAAAATATTAAGTTAGTATAAGTAAAAAGTATCAAACAAATAAATGATAAACCACCTGAATGCTTTCTCAAGGGTCACCAGGCATATATACATATATATAAACTAATTTCCAGAATTCATCAAAAATTAAATTATTTCGGAAAACAAGAGATAAAAAATAAACAGGAGCAAATTACGACGGAATCGAAATTAAACTACAAAAAGTAAAGAAAATAAAAACAAATGAATTAATAGCGATTTATGAAACAAACCTAAATTGAAAACATTTTGGAAACGAAACGAAACTAAAATTGCAATGGAAACTAAAAATTATTTTAGATTTGAACAAAAATATGCTCTGATACATTGATTTATTGAAGCTAAAATCTATTTTTTACTTATCTGCTCAAGTCAAATGATCTCTATGAAACATTTTCACATCGACCTCTTTTAACGAAATTTGTATGCAGCACAATCTGATTATTTGATTAATGATACTACAAAAATTAATAATTTCTCTATACGTGCGGCATTTAGTATTAAAATATATTTGAACCAGAGTCCTGGCTCAGAGATATAACGTCTTCCCGGTGAAATGGGCGTCCCGCGTTAGTGTCCCAATTCTTGACATGGCTGTTCTTCAGGTCTGTGTTTTATCTACGAAGGGTGTGAATGTGCCCACCTGTGCAAGAGGGTTGTGAAAGCTTATGTGACGGTTGAGTAGTTCAGATTTTTTTTTAGCCCTAGATCATGCTGCTAAAACAATAGATGCTATTTCGGCTTAAAATCGTTGACTTTCAGCTAGCGTTTCTGTGACAAGTGCCGTAAGAAACAACAACAAATATATTTGAAAATGATGTGGCTGAAATCAAAAATTGAAATATTATATTTTATTATCCTACAAAATAAAAATAGTTATTTTTTCACTTTCTTACCCGATGCATTAATTTTCAATGATTGATTTATTTGCAAATCCGAAAAAGAAATTCCTGCTCTATTTATGATAATTCTGTACAGATATATTTAAAAATTTTAATTTAACCTACTTACATCATACTTCTAAGAACCTCCGCTTTTGTGGTGATTGAAGAGAGTATAAATCTGTCGAAGTCACAAGGTCCTCTATGTCGAAAGTATCACCACTGATCGTATGTTTCTGTGGTGATTGTTCTCTGGTCCAGAATTACAATCTCTGGATGAGTGAATAAAATGTATGAATCAGGTTCGCTTCGCAGGAATTGATGCGTGAGTAGCTAACTCGTAATCTTGACCCTAAATGGCGCTACTGAAAAAACAATAGAAGCACAATTCGGATTAAATCGCAATGGCTCTTTAGTCAGAAGGCTTGTCAATGACAAATGTCATTAGAAACGGCAACATCATTCTTCTATTATAGTATTCTACTTTTTTATATTTTTTGTTAATATCTATTTGAATCAATAATTTTCGCCAATTTTTTGCAGTTGCTGTGGTTATATCCTTCTGCATCTGCTGGTCACCATTCCACGCTCAGCGTCTCCTGGCTATCTACACCACTGAAGTGACACCGACTCTGGTGGTCACCTTCACCATACTCACCTACATTTCTGGTGTCACCTACTACTTGAGTGCGACCATCAACCCCATTCTCTACCAACTACTGTCAGTAAAGTTCAGACAAGCTTTCAAGGATACTTTCAGCGTCTGCTGCAAGTGTCTGAGAGGAACCAACGGTACGGATAAGGAGATGTCATTCCATTGCGATAATTCCAGATATAAAATAAGCTGCCATCAGCAGAACAAAGAACAGTTCAACAACACTGTCAGCTGGGTCTGTGGAACACCTAACAACCACAGAGAGCCATGAAAGATTGATTTTCTTTCCTCATTCCCTTTCTCTACGATTTTCAGTATTATTCTGTCAATGAATGTATGTATAATAAAAATATATGTATTCAGAAAGATAATTATTGTCTTTTAACATTGATCATCATTCAAATAATGGTTACCTAATAGCTCAAATCAAATGCTCAGTTTGAAAAAAATTAATCCTGTAATAATAAATTGAGCTGATTCCTGAGAATTGGAAGCTTCTTTCTTCAGTTTATGGCGAACATTAAACTTATTTTATTCAATTAAAAGATTGCATTTTAGATGAAAATTTACTGTACATAACGGGTATCCATTATAATAAACTATATGATTCTGTAAACGAAATAATTTTGGCTTTTGGATCAAGAGTAATATACGTATGAATGTGTTTTTGAATGTTACAGAAAATTAAATTTGAAACATTTAATAATTAATTAATGAAATAATTTCCTCTTGAATTTAATCATTATAAAATTAAAACAGAATGCAATTCAATTTCATTCAATTCATTAAAAAATATATATGTTAAACAAAAAATAACTTTTAAGTTGTTTCTCTTATTTCTAAAAAAGAAGTAGTCTTTTTTAGTTTATTTTTATAACAAGTTTGTATAATTATTTTTATAATTCCCTTTTTTATATTTTAACAACTTTTTTTTATATTTGATTTTTAAAAATCTTATGTGAAAATATTATTTTTTAATTTACATACACTTCTTTGTATAGCTTGAGAAAAATGAAAAAATCCCACAATTAAGAATTAATATATTTGTTTCGGATTTGACTTGGAAATGGAATATAAATTCTCACAAATGATAGTTTTAGCTTACATTGGTACTCATAAGAAAAGAGAGCCAATTTAATTTTGGAATCTGTTGTTAAGTGCTGAAGAAAAATAAAAAATATAACGTTATAAAAAAAACCTTAAAAGGATGTTCAGTTTGGTATATATATTTAGAGATAAGAGTCATAAGTTTTTTTCACATATATATATATATATATATATATATATATATATATATATATATATAAATTGGAAAAGTTAATAATAAAAAAAGACTTACATTAAAACGCCTCTAAAATTTAATTTCATGATTCAGTAAACAAAACGTTATTAAAATTGTTGTTAAAATTATAATTTTAAATTTAAAAATGATGTATTTTATTTTTTAACAAGAGCATATCTTTTGTAATTAGGTAACCTTCGTATATGTCACTAAGACCACTCAAATTTTTCATCATATGATATTCAATCTTTACAAATGTATAAAGTCAGTGACATACAATTTCATGGGATATTTATATCATTCACTTTTTCTGTTTCCTTTTATACACTGCATGTCTTGAATATCATTACATGAACTTCAATATTTAGTTATTATATTTATGCAGCCATTAGTTCTTCATTCCAAATAATTTAAAACTATTTTCCTCTCCTAACATTTGTTTTGATATTTATTGAAGAAACATTCCATTTGTTTTAATTGAAATGTGGAAAAAATTGTTACATTCTCTCATCAATACTTGTGTGTAATAGCTATCGGTGTATTTAAAATGTAGATGGCGTTAGAAAGCACACTGAGATCTTATGTTTTCCCCAAGTATAATTTAAAAAAAATTAAATAAAAGTATGAGACTTGAGAAAATTAAAGCTATCACTTGTTCTATATATATATTCGCTAATTTAAGTATTCTATTTCTATGTTCCATTCCTAAATTTAAATATTTCTATTTCTTCTTCTTCATGGTGTATTTCAATGTTATCTTTTTTTTATAATAAATAATTTATATCTACGTTTATTAATATTTTTAAAATCTGACTATTTAGTAATGAAAAGCATATTTTGAAATTTAAAAAAAAAATTTAAAGTTTTTTTTTTGTTAGTAAATTAGATAAATAATCATGCATAAAGTTCTACAATTTCTATAAAATTTTGCTGATTTAACAAACGATTTATTTCCAGGGATTGGCAAGAAGAGATTTGTTTGACATCTTTAGCTCAAAATGAATTAAAATTTTCTGCATTCGATTGCTGTTTTATTCCAAATAGAAACGCACATTAGATGAACATCAGTCACAAAATATCTAACCTATAATTTTTTGAAATATTGTGTATGTTAAATGGTGTGTATTTGTTCTTCATGTTGTTCATGTTATGGTATTGTATATACTTGTGAATGTTATTATTATTGTATCCCCATGTGGATTTCAGTAATATAAATATGAGTTTAATAATAGTAGTTTATATCTATTTTAAAAATGATAGAACTATTTTCTTTTTCGTTGTCCTATTTGATTATATCCTTTAAGTTATGAAGTTTAAGGATATGAAAGGAAAACTTTTTTCAAACATATCATAAAAAGGATTTTTTTTTTCAAAATAACGAAATTTTACATATGATTACGATGGCAAAATGTTTGAAGTAGTAAAAATAAGTAAAACATTGTAAAATTACAATTTTCCAATGCTTGATTGCCTTCATTGTGTTTTGAAAATTGTCGAAATTATGGAAGCGAACATATTTCTTTGTAATTAAAAATTAATGTTCAACTATCAAGCTGCAGCATTAATTTCTTGATACAATTAAATGCAAAGTTAATATTGGTTTAGTTTTAATATTTTAAAAAAATAATTCATTACACTTTAACTGAATAGATGGCAATTTTTGGAAATTTAATTACATATAGGGAGCACCAGAGACACTTACTTATTTGAAAGGTCAATGAAAACAAAAGTACTTCAGTTATTGTTTAAATTTCCTTTTATTTGAGAATACAATGTCCCAATGTTTATTCATACAGTTTTGAAAATGATATCGATTAAATGGCGACTCCCAATACGCATACACTGATTAAGTCGATTTTTAAAGCTCGTGTCCACGCTTTAAAGCATATCAATCGGTATGTTGGCAATGGCGTAGAGAATGATGTTCTTGAGATGAGCTAATGCCCGAGGTTGATCGACATAAACCAGGGATTTCAAAGTGAATCTCGTCACTGAAAAAAGTGACCGTGTCTGCAGGCAGGTTGTCAAGCAGCCTTTCACATGCATTTTGACGGGCAACAAAATCGCGTTCAGTTAATTCTTGCACAACACGCAATTTATAGGGATGAAATGGAAGGTTTTGATGGAAAATTCGTCAAAGAGTGGCATCAGGAATTCCCAGAGCAGTTGCGTGTTTGAGAGCTGAACGCCGGGAAGAACGAAGGACTGACTGCCTCTTTCGATATTTTCCGGAGTTCTGACTGTCCGTTGATGTCCATTTCTGAGTTCAGCGACACTATCAAAATGAGTTAACCCACGACAGAATCGAATTACGGCCAGGAATGGGTCTGTGAGGTGCTATTTCAAAGTGAGCGTGGAAGCATGTTGCGTTGCAAAAAGTAAGCGACCGTTAGAAAAAAAAGGTCTAGCCGGCGAAGGCCCGCGGCTCTCTAGACAAGAGCTAAATGGCAATTGACTAGAAACAGAACCAAATTTTTGGACAATTTCCTCCAGTAACGCTACCTATTTTTCCTCTACTTACCCAACTCACCGCTTGGAATTTTTTCAAATAAGTAAGTTTCTCTAATGCACCCTGTATTAGCGAAATTGTACTGCAGATTAAATCAATTAGGTAAATGTTAGAAATTCATATAATTTAATAATTTTGACTGCAAAGAGGATTCAAATTTATTTATGCAATGGAAGTAACGTTCCATATTTTTCATGGGATTTGCTTGTGAATTAAATTATCTAAATATTTACAAAATAATATTTTATGTAATAAAATTAGAACTTCCAGTTTGATTATCTTGCCCAAATTAGCAAAAATTCATTTAAAAGGAAATTTGTAAAACACATCAAATTTAATATCATAATAATGATATTAAATTTGTAATTACATACTTTCTTTTTGTATATATGTACTGTTTATCAGTATTTTTTGTACTGATTACTATTTAGTTCGTCAATTTCAGTAGCAGATATTCAAATATGTATGAACTTAATTTAGTCTGAAATTTATTTACAACATCCCAGCTTAATTAAGTAATTACTGACTTTAAAGGTAATTTACTAACTAAAAAAAATATTAACTTTTCATTTATTGAAACTAATGCTCAACGCTTGATCATCGTGTTATCTCATGTAAATAGAAAATTAAAATATTATCATGTTAGTAGATAAATATTATCATTATGATTAATAGGAAAGAATTAAATTGTTATGTCGTTTAATTTCCGGCGTAACTGTAGTTTAGCTTGACGGAAATGAGTTGTTTGCTCATAAAATTAATTCAGTGTTTCCATTTTTATTATTATTTATTTTTATTTTACAATTCTACTGTATCACCTCTTCTCCTAAGTGATAAAGAAATAAGATATTTTTATTTATAACCATTTTATTATTATTAATAACCAGTTATCATTTAATTATTACTAGGAAACTGGAAATATTTGCTCGTTCAGAAACTTAATTTAAAAGGCATGTTCAAATGAAAAGGGAAGAAGCGCCATTGCAGGTATAAATGATTATTAAAAGTACGCACCAACGACTTAGCACAACTGTTACATGGGTTAATAAGCCGAAGGATTCCATGTTCCTAAAATTCCTGTGGTCATGAAGAAGCACAGTCCTTCTCAACGTGTTTGTCCTTCCAACATAAGTCCGAGTTAAAGCGTGTCTCTTTTAGATGTTTTTTTAGGGGTCCAAACGCATGAAAATTGCAGGACAACATGCCCGGGATGTTGGGAAGATGGTGAATCTGCTCCCAATTGAACTGGTCAGTTCAGTGTGTGTGATCCTGGAGACGTGCGGAACTGCGTTATCATGGAGCAGAACCACACCTTCAGTCAGTAGCTCTTGTCTTTGATTCTTGATAGATCTGCGTAGTCTTCGAATTGCCTCACACTACACATCAGAATTAATGGTTCTTCTATGTTGGAGGAATTTAACAATTGGAAGGCGAACTCAAGGATGCTGTGAAAGACTGGGTCTCGTCACGGCCACAGAAATTTTGAAACTAACATATTTTTCGTCTTGTTAATGAATATGATCATTGTGCTCAGGGCTATGTTGTATACTTTGAGTAGATGCTTCATTTATCTTAACAGGTATCGTTTCGTACTTTTTCATTTGAAGACCCCTTAATACATATTTGCGTTACAGGTAATGATGCCTTATTTATAAAATATGATTGCAAAAGGAAAATTTTTTATAACAGATATTTATAAAGTTTACAGGTTCTAAAAGTGATAAATTCCTTAAATGAGTTTTAAAAATTAATTTAACAATAGCTTCAACAGAAGAAAGATAAAATTATTTTTTTCTTTTTCTCAAAAAAGTTTTTTTTTTTTTTCGTCACGCTTATACATAAATTATTTTCATAAAAGTAGCTTGATTTTTTTTGCAATGTCTACAAGAATTATCAATCGAATAAACTAATTTTTATTTATTTTTGATAACAATAATAATTTTTAAGAATTTATGCATAATAAGAAAGATTATTGTTTTGTAGATTTACTTGGCCCTTTAACATCTTTATTTATTTTAAGGGCACTAAAATGAAAGTTTTACTGTTTTTAATGAGCTTATATCCAATTCTTATTCTTATTCTGGATAATCTGTTTTCTCATATTTGTTTTTTTTTCTGAAGCACCGATTTGCATTTATTAAATGGAATATCGTGATTATTCAATACACCTTAATTCATTATTAAAAAGGAAAAAAAATATACTATTATTGAATTTAATAAAGAAAAAAAAATACATTTTTTTCTGTAATTCTAATTATTACATAACATATAAGGCAAAATAATTCAAAGTATAAATATATACTGTTCTTTTCAGTATCCTGAAACGACCATTCTTGGACGATTCTGTATTACTCCGAAGGCTTCGTCATTGTTTCACTTTGCCCCCTTTTTGATTCCCACCCAATAAGATACTTTTTCGTTTGATTTTTTTTCATGTATACGTGACCTTAATATTTTACATTAATTCCGTCTCCAAGTAATCCAAGCTACTTTAATGTTAAATTGGAACATGTCTTTTCATCTTTCCTTTCACCCCTATTTTCTTGATTAAACCCATCCTAACGAATGCGCAAAGATGTGGAGCGTTTTAAAATCTGTTGGTAAACATTATATCACCTTTAGTTGCAACTCAAATTTCAACAACTTCCTTTAACAAAAACTTTTTAATAATTTCTTTATATATCTTCCATATGTATTTATTTTCCAAAAATTGAGGCAGAAATTATGTTAAAAGTAATCTTCTTCTATGTTATTTAAAAGGTAATTTGGATTTCTAAGCAGAATTGATATATTTGATCATATTTGTGGATTACTAATTTATTTTAAACCTTGTTTAAGGAGATTATTTAAGAGATCATGAAATGAATCAAATCGAATTGAATTTCAATATGCTATACCTTATTACATATAAATGTTTGAAATGAAAAAGGAATTAAATTTTATTTTGTTGTTCATAAAGTACTGTCTTAAAGTTTCTATGTCATAATTATTTGTTTATTTACAAGCTGGGAAAGGAATGGTGTTAGATGAAACACTCTTATAATATAAAATGTAATTTCGATTTCTTCAATACAATGTAAAATTCTAATTTCGATTTCGATGAAAACGCTTGGACATGAATGTGGATTACTAATTTATTTTATAAATTGTATCAGAAGACTCTATAAAAGTTCATAAAACCAATCAAACAGAATTCCTTTTTGATATGCTATGCCTTATTACATATAAACGTTTAAAATGAGAAACGAAATTGTGTTTCACTGTTTATAAAACCGTGTATAAATGTTTGATATAGATGTAAATAAATCTTTTTTCTTAACGCTGAACAAACTGTTACTGCGCACTGTCATAAACACTGAATAAATAGAGTTCATCAAAATTTGTTAAAAAATATAACACAAATATTTTGATTTATTTGAGGACTCCTTAATGAGTTTACCTGTTGAAACAGTAAATCTAATTAAGACCCAGGAGACTGCTGAACTTATAAGCCGAAATCAATAAGCAGAAACTCTTGGTCGTAACCTAAACATATCCGTATTATCCCAAGGCCACAACTCCAAGCCCAATACATTTATTTATTTATTGAAACATTTGATTACCATAAAATGCTTATCTTTAATGTTGTACTTTCAGTGTGAAATATGCATGCACTTTGTGTATTACGCTTTATTAAACCTGTGTGTATTTGATGTAATGCAAAACTAAATGTTCATTATTGTTGTAAGTGGATGAAATTGATGTACTGTGTCGTTATTTCTGAATAAATCATTCTTCTGCTTATTCTACGTATCTTTTTTCAATGATTTCTTTTTGAAAATCCATCATTATCTTTTTAATGCAAACACTCTTTTTTTTTAGAGTATTAACAACTAAGAGGGTTGAATTTAATTTCAGATTGTTGAAAATATATCTGTGTATGTAATGATATTTTATAATTTCATTTAATCACAATTAATCTTATTTGTTTTCTTAATTTAGCCTATGTTCATTTCATTCTAAAATGTTCTCTTATTTCCTAATCCAATTCCACCTTCTGTTATTTAATTAATGCAACAAAGGCTCTGTAAAATTGCTGACATAGACAATTTCCCCCACTCTGAGTGAAGAGATAGAACGCTGTCATTCTAAGACATACTTTTAAAAGATGATTTCTATAATTCTCTTACCGAAATCAGGACATGTTAAGAAATACTGATCAAAATCTCACAGAAAGTAATCCTGGAGAAAATGTTTCATTAGTTTTTCCTATTTTTGTTCTTGTACAGTTCTGTGTTGATGTGTTCGACGCTCCTGCGAATGCATATATAATACCTCCAGGTTTGAGATAAAGCGGTTTTAAAATTCGAAGGTGCATTTTATATCTTCGTTCTCTTTTTAAAAAATTATTCAATCTACACGCACACACAATTGCGTATGCGTGTGTGTAGATTGAATAATTTGTGTGTGTGTGCGTGCGTGCGCGTGTTGGTTAATCTCCAAATAAAGAAGATCTTATGACAGATAAAGTAAAGGCTGTCTATTGGATAATAGGTTAATGCCTCCCCGCCATGATATTAAAGAAATAGAAGAAGCAAGAGAGAAGCAAGAAAAGCGAAATAAATACAAAAAGAAACATAATTCGAAACTAAAATGACAAGCTTTATAAATATTAATTTATTTCTAGCTTTAAGTAAATTACGAAATAAGAGTGTTAGAACTTTAAGATATCTGCAAATGTTTTGTTTTCCAATTTATATCATTTAACAATTTTTATCGAAGTCATGTCTATTAACCACGGCTAGTAAAATTTTCACACAGAATATATACTTAATAATTTTCAGATTATGCTGCTATTGTCTTGATAGCTTTGGATTGTTTTAAGAATGATATAAATCTTCATATTCAAAAAAGAACAAACATTATTTTTAAGGTTATCGCTGGTACAAGATAATCTGAATATAGGCAAAGCAATCTAATAAAATTTTATATCATGTAGTATATGAAAAAGAAAGTAATTTAAATTAAAAATTGAAAAAAATTAATTTAAAATTATTTATGTACATGCATTATTTTTATCATGTTATATATGAAAATTTAATTTAAATTAAAAATTAAAATAAGTTTAATTTTAAAAAAATAATTAAAAAATAATTTAAATTATAAATTGAAATAAATTAAATTTGAAATAAAAATAAATTTAAAAATTCAAATTAATTAGGCATTAAAATTTAGCATAGAATTATTTCAAAACTAACAAAATAACTTTTAGAACTGTCAGATATACTGGAAATTTATTTTTAAATATTTTTATATTATCTGATTTGTTTCATTTCGTAAAGATATGAAATATATTTTTGTGCTCCTTTATGGTACTCAAGCGATTTCAAATTATATATTCTAGATGGGAATTAACCACTTTAATATTTTCGTAACTTTATCATTAAATATATTTTAATTTCTCACCAGTGAAACTTATTAAGTAATTAATCTTCAGGAACCATACATCACAAAGATAAAAAGTTTAAGGAAATATTACTTACAATATTAAACTGCAGATACATTAATTAAATTTGAAAATTAATAAGTATCTTGATAAACGTATTTTAAGAAATATGGATGTTAATTATTTTTACAACAAAACACTGCTAACAAAACACAATGATAAACAACTGAAAGTTTTTTTTTAAAACTAAATTAAGAAAAATCGTAATAAACTAAAAAGTATATATCAAATTGATAATTGTAAATTCACAAAACTGAATATTTATATAATTTTTCAAATTTTTTATATAATTCTTCAAATAACATTAGAAAAAAAAGCAGTAGTTTATTAAATTTCTTGTATTTTAGAAAATATTAGGAATTTTGTACACTGCATTTTATAAGAATTCATGCGCATTATTGACTTAATTCCTAAAGATTTCAACTTTCATAAGAAAGAAATCCCTTTTACAGATATGTTATGACATCTTCGAAGCTTTAAAGTCGTTGAATTAACATTCTATTACTAAACCCCTGATAGTTTTTCTTTCTCTTGGAAACATACTTCAGATGGTACTAAATTGTTGTATAACACAAGAGACCCATGTCCAAATTCGAATCAAAAATGGAATGGTGTCAGAAACATCTGACATAGGGCGATGGAACTCATTTTCAGGTTCCCTCGCTTTCATATATTATCACGTGGAATATTCGAAGTTTTGATTTCCACTTCAAATACAAATGAAATAATGTATTTTTGACTTGAAAAGTCAGAATATTTTAAGAAAATAACAAATATTTTCAAAAATGAGTAGAGTATTTAAAACGTTATTTGCAGAGTTAAAAAGTACTAGCGGCCTTTGGCAACCAGTTTTTTTCACCTACATTATTGACCATCTAGGTTGTTAAATTATGAATATGGATCTATTTCTTAAAAAAAAATATTTAACTTTGTAATTTGATATGTCTAAAATACACGAATTCGATTAAAATAGTTAACTAAAAGTAATAAAGCATAATATTAAAAAAACGGAAATTAAATCCTATTACAAATTGACTGAGTGACAAAAGTACGTGTTTTCCTGTTTTGAAGGAGAATTTCAATCTCATAAAAATCCTTGTTTTAGATAGTGTATCGAATTGAATTAAAATCATTTTTCAGATCATAAGAAAATGAAATTTAAAGAATAAAAAAGTTTATTTCTTAGTTTTAAAGTAGTACATGAAGCTTATTTATAATTATTTTTAAAAAAATGAGTGCCAGTTTCAGTGGACAAGTCATAACGATTATGACTGAAGATTAATATAAGAAACCAGAATTGAAATATATCTAAGCTATTCCACACCAAATATAATCGTGACAATTTTTATGACAACAATAAAGTCTTTTGTTAGATATCTGATGTATTTCCGGAATTGCATACTTTCAGGATGGCATGATTTTGAATTCCTTAGCGAGAAATGGTGCATTAATCTTAAGTTCTATCAAGGGTACTTATTTAGCTGCAGTTAAGCCTTTTTGTGCATTTGTTTGAAGGCAATTTCCAAATTATTTTAAATATTCTTCTCACTGACTGTCCACTTAAGGGACATAACGAACTATCTCCAGAAGACTTCTAATAATATTTTACAACTACATTGATTTTCTAAGCAAAGCGTTTCATTTAGAACAATTGTAAAAATTTTCAATGAATGAAGATGTAGATATGAGGTTTGTGGTACTCGAGGTTTTTTTTTCTCTCTTCCTTTTTCTTGGCACCTCGGTGGCATCAGAAACAATTAAAGCGATTTTTGTGGCATTCGTGAAATGTTGATTTTTGTTAACCCGGCACAAGCTAAGAACTGCGATTCTGGAGCATACGCTGGAGAACATACCTTTATTCCTTCTTTCCTTCCTTGTAGGTATGATGTTTTGTTTATATTTGGGTGTTGCCATTCAATAATCAGTAATAAGCTCGATTTCAGAATCATGTACATTAGCGTTTCATATGCATAAATATTTACTTAAAGAGTTTTTTAAAAACCTTATTAGTATTGAAAACACGACATAAAGAAACCACCCGACAAATGTATAGTGAATGAAATTTGAAATTTGAAAATGACTATTCCGCGTATAAAACGAAGTACTGAGAATAAAAAAAAACACTCGATCCTGTAAAACATCAGTTTTTACAGGAACTATTTTTAAACAGAAAGAAGTATTTATTTTCTTTATACACTTTAAAAAATGACACGAAATTATAAAATTTCAATAATTAATTATAATTGAAGAATTGTCTTTTCATTAAACATGCTTCCTTCATTTATATATCTTGGATGCTCAGTCGAAATTCTTACTTTAAAAAAAATAAAAACAAAAGATTCAGTATTCTCCCGACTCCTTAGAAGTTCAGTGGAGCGTATAGATTACGGAATTAGCTCTTGATCTGTGTGAGTTCCTTCAAAAGTGGCATTAAAAAAACGGCTCCAGTGAGAATTCCAAGAATGATCGAATGTCCCTTTAAAAGAGAACACGACTTCAAGAAAGGCTTCGTATTCTATTTTTATTCTTTTTTTTTTTTGCTTTTAATTGATGCTCACCTCGCGGAATGCTTTTGTGAACTATTTCAGGAAAACTCATTTGGTTCTAATTTTCTCCCCTGTTGCTGAATTTACAATGAACCTCACTGAATAAACTCTTGATTCACTTCTTTGTTAAGGGAATGCGGTGATTTTTGCTTGACAGGCATTTGGTTTTTGAATTATGTTTGATATAGAACACACAGTTGCTAGAAAGTAATTTTCGATAGGTAACTGAATTTTCTCAAGATGATAATGTATTGAGATGTTGAAAAAGTTCTTGCTGTTTTTATTTGTAAAATTAATGCCTTATTTAAACAAAAAAAAACATGTAACTGAAAATATTGTCCATCGTTAACCACTACTCTTCCACCATCTTTATGGCAGCATTTGAATTTTACGTCAGAAAAACGACACCTCTTTTGAGGCTATCCAAGAGCCAATGTTTAGCATCTTCATAAGATCGGAAGTGTTGTTCAGTCAGGCCAAGAGCCATTGACAGGAACAAGTGGTATTTGAAATGGTCAATATCTGGTGAATACAGCTGGTGTGATAGGACTTCTCACTTAAGCGTTTCCAGTATAGTTATACCGGTTTTACAACTTATGGCAGAGCGTCGTCATGTTGCAAAATGATTTTTGCCGTGGCACTGATCTTATAGTGGTCAATTTTCCTTCAATGCTTGACTTAATCGTTCTAATTGTACTCTTTAGAGGTTTCCCGTGATGGTTTCATTTGATTTCAGTAGCTCATAATAAACTATACCTAGCTGATCTCACCAAAAGCAGAATAGAAGCTTGGAATCATGGATATACTGACTTGATGAAGATGTTGAGCATACCCAGGGTTCTACGCTTAGGAATATCGCAGATTAATCATTTTTCATCGGCAGTTACGATACGAGACAAAACTCCTCTCCTTCTTTTCTTTTCTGTCGTTGAAGTAGTTCTCCCTTCTTGAAAAGGCGCCATTCGACGTCTTACGTTTTCAACTCGTACGGCAACCCATGACTTTGCTTCTGAATCACTCCCACGCTTTCAAATGCTTAAAAACTGTTGTATGATCAACTTCTAATGATTCTGCAAGTTCAGCTTGTGTTTGGCATGAACCTCAATGAAGTAATGCTTCCAATTGTTCGTCTTCAAACTTCTTCGGTGAGTCAGAGCGTTCATTTTCAAAATTAAAATCATTATTTTTAAAGCTTCTAAATCGCTTTCTACAAGTTTTTTTCAGACAGAGCATCGCCGCAGCATATTTCAACAAGAATCTGTGACTTTCAACTGCAGAGTTTTTACAAATAAAATAGTACAGTAAAATTCCCCCAAATACTCTTTTTTTGGTGCGAAATTTAACATATTTAACCCGGCAAAAAATAAAGTTTTTTCCACGTCCCTGAGATAATATACACAGAATTTCAAGCTTGTTTATATTACTTGTAAATAGACACGTCACTATTTTAAACAAACGCAATCACCTCCAATAACGCCATCCGTTGGAAAACCGCGATAACTTATTCAACTACCTAATACCGTTTCGAAATTTTAATAAAATTGGATTATGTGTTTGTTATACTACTATAAATGTATCATCTCACTGGTAAATGTATCAAGTCTGGTAATCTGGTGTATTCCTTTTTGAAATATAAAAATACATCTACTGAGAAGAAGATAAATTTGAAATGTAAAGCTGGTTAAAGAAAAATTACCAGTTCTTTATGTATTCCATTAAATTGAATTTAATGCATTTGTACATATGATACGTCATGGAACTGTTTGAATTTTGGTTTATTACTTGTTACCAATGGCAACAGTTTAAATGTAAATAAATCATTGTATAAACAATTTAGAGTGTTTCATTGAATATTTTTATTGCTGCGCTTAATTCAATACTTCTTTTATCAAATTATTGGAGTTGCAAATATGTATTTAAAATGTTCGAAAAAGGGTTCGTCGTGTCTATGAAACCTCCATTAAGGGAAAGAAATACAAACAAAACTAAGATTCCGCGACTGAAAAATAAATTTAAGCCAATGTGAAATTATATTTGACTTCGCATAATTGAGATTCACTATTACTTGCACAAATAAGGTATGGAATCTGTAATTTCTCACAGTATGATGATAAGTTACTTCATGAAGTATTCAGAAATGCTATAAAATAACTGATAAACCGTGATAAGTTATTTCAGAATTCCTCGTTATTTCATTGACATAACTAGGAATTCTGTTAACTCCGTTACTCTCTCATGGTGACATATATATTATAATCTTTTAAAGCAGAAAGTCATGTCTATTAGTTCCATTTAAAACTTTTTTTACAGTACTATTATGTGACAAAATGAAATTTCAACATACGTATGCCATTTTAAATAGTTCCACTAGCAGAAAGTCAGTATACCAGGCAAACAAGTAGGTCACTAAAAGGGGTTTAATTTATTTCTAACATTTCATTAATAATATATCTTCAACCGTATATTATTACTAACTTTTACAGTATTTTTTTATCTAATATTCAAATTAAATTAAAGCGGAATAAGCAAATGATTGCTTTTTGAGGCTTCAAATTTGAATAATAATGTTATAATAGTCTAATATGTAAAATATAGCTGGCAATAAAATTAGAACTGAATGCGCAGACACCTTGCATATTTACGAGTTTATAAAATTCGAATTCAATCATTACTTCTCAATGGTCAGATGACGAATTAATATCCCAAGATGATTAGACTGAACTAATATGAGGTATTTCTTTACGTTAGGAGCGAGTGGAGAGGAACATATACATCAAATGTATTTTAATATTTTCATTATTTATGCAGAATTATTATTATAAGTAATCGCTAATTCTAGCCTAAACCAGAACATTGAAGGAAATCGAAAGCATGGCAATTACTCGATGAACATATTCCTACGTCGGAGCCAGTAATGTGACATCATGCTGTCCTTATCTGAGATAATTCTACTTGCATTTGCATTCATAGAATCCATGTTGAGGTATACAATTTACATTTACATTCACAAAATCCATATTAAGATTCTATTTCTCATAAAATATTCCATAAATCAGTAGGAAAACATGCATCAACATGCTTTTGCAAAAAAAAGGCATCTTTCTTAAGAAAATGGCACCTCAAAGCGAATTAATTCGAAAAGAAGCTAACTTATGTTTGGGCACGTACGTTTCGGTGTACCAGATCGTACAACTACCCTATACATAATTGTTTGTATGAATAAAACAGCTTAGTACAATAAAATTATTAATGTGTTTTACAGCAAGCGAATTATTTAGTCACTAAGAAATTAAATCAGTTTAGACATTTATAGCTAGAAATTTAAGATTAAAAAAATATAGAAAATATATTCTCTTCGACGAACTATTTCAGTTCTCTTAATTTAATTTTTTCAATTATATATGTATTTAATTCTGCTTGAGATTTTTTTTTATTTTCTTAATCAGAATAATTAAAATTTAATGTAATTTAAATAATTACAGATAATTCCAAATAATTTAAATTCGAATATACTTAATCTCTGTTATATTCAAAATGTTATAATGAGTATTTAGAATAAGAATGTTAATTATTTTTACCAAGCATAATTTCTGATACAAGCCTTTTAAAACTAGTATTTTCATATGTCTCTTTTTTATGCTTATATTTTTTCACATTTATTTACGAATAATGGAAAGATATACTAAAATGCATCTCAAACTGTTGGTCTCGTCTTGAATCTTCCTGTACTGACGAGGGCAAAATCAATGTTTTCAGTAAAATGACCCCTTTTTCTTTGGAATTTTTTTAATGAAATTAAAATAGAATTTCAATATAGTTCGATTTAATTTGTAAATAAAATTTAACTTCATTATTTTGTCTACTTTTCAATTGCATTAATTTTAAATTATAGATAATTTAATAAGAACAAAAAATAATTACTGAAAGTAAAAATCTTCAAACATTTTATTTATTACTACTTCATCCATCATCATAATTTGAAGTGAAATCATATGACTAAAAAGGTTAATTCAAAATCATAGAATATATATTTTTAAATAAATCCTATTAAAAATGGAATTTAATAAACAGTTTCATAAGTTTTTCCTCTTCTCTCTTCGTGAGAAGTGTTAAAAACTATTTCATCTGACTTCAATTTTGTGTATTTGTTTTATTCATTGCAGTTCGAATTTTACTCAACCACCTCGGGTCCTTCACTAATGACGGTTAACAAGAAACGTTAGATAGTTTTCCCTTCATCCCTGGAGATCGTTTAGTCATTTAAGCCGAGCCCTTTCCTCCTCCAGAATACTAGATTAAATCGACTAAACCAGATGCCGGGACACCGACTTATCACCCTTTTCATGAGAAGTAATGAAATAACGATTCCTCTGGGGAATCAGTTCTAATGACGTTTCTGCAGCAAATACCAAAGCATGTACAGCTTTGGGGATTGTTTCAATGCATCAGCTTCTTGCTGTGTTTACGACTCATTTTATCTTTTTGATATAGAAATGAATTTGAAAATACTTGTTAAACCTGATATTTTATGTAAGGAAGGATTTCAATGCAAAAACTCGAACATTGTCTCAAATAATTACTATTGATGAACATCACAATTAGCAAATTATGATTTAATTTTTTTCT
>JAPMOQ010038156.1:22310-33850 GCA_026543055.1 Argiope trifasciata | reverse complement strand
TCTTGCTTGGCAGTTTTTAAAAGCTCCTTCGATTCAGACTGATACGCAGCAGTCGCATTAGCAATTTGCCTCTTAAAAATAAGATTTCTTTCCATAAGCTGATCAATGTTCATAAAGAAATCGCAAAAATCATTTGTCATTCTTAAACCTTCACTGAGATTTTTCAAATTAAATGTCACGTTTCCAGTGTTTGTTGGAGCCTTTTCTTCAATGGGCTGTGAATTTAACATTTCCTCCAAGTCGGTTTTAGTCAGATCTTCACCTTGCGATTCAAGCAATTCCTCAATGTCGCTTGATTCTATCTGTTCGAAGCTATGATTGCAGTTTGCATTTAATAACATACTTTAGACAAAGTTGTAATAAGATCTATTTTACTTTTTTTATTAGTCCATTTGACGGCATTTACGAAGGATATTGGGTTGGATACCTATTAGAATACTTTTATTATTATACATGTACTTATTAGATCCGCGAACAAAGAAATTTTTAACCGTGAATATAGGAATTGGGTAGCGTTTTTTTATTCCGCGAATAGGGAAAACGCGAATGAAGGAAGCACGAATAAGGAGCTATTACTGTATTGAGAAATTATAATCCATATTTTTTTTTAATTATCATAAAAAAAATTAAATTTCAAAACCTGTATGAAAATGAAAAATAGATTAATAAACAAACCAAATTAATAAACGTGTCCATAATCTGAAAAAGCATGATGAAACATTTTTTAATATTCATGAAGTATTACAGACTGACTTGTTTCTTTAATATTTAAGTATTTTATAGAAAAAATAATATATTTAATGCTTAAAACATTTTAGCGTTAATGCATATCAAATATTTGTTTCCTTTTCTAGGGGCATGAAATATATGTTTCTCAAAAAATATATCAATATTTGTATGACGTCATGCAGGCTGGCATAAGTTCTGACAAATTTTTCATTAAAACAGAAGCTTAGATATTTCAGTTAATTGCTTCATACAAAATGTTTTATATTGATTCATTACTTAATTATTATTAACCAAATTATTAAATTTATCAAATGAGCTAAATGAAACATTTTTTGTTCTTATACCAATGTCAGTCCTGAAGATAATTTAAAATACCTGGCCTAAAGAAGTGACCTTTTAAAGGGTTAAAGATACTTTTTGAAAGAAAAAAAAATATTAAAAACAACAATTGCTCTTCAAAGATCTACCGAAGCGCAACTGTTCTCAGATTACCTCCTAATCTACAAGTTACCTTTGAAAGGTATTCCTTCCAAAGAAAAAGATTCTTACAGAATCTTGAAGAAGACAGATAGCCTTGTTAAAAGAGAACCTGGTTGTCTTTGTCAAACGATTGAGACTTGTCCAAATTTTGTCTTAGAATTCTCCACAATTAGTTGTTGTTCACCTAGTAAATATCCTTGTGAGTTACTTTTAGAATCTTTATTGGATGTCAGTTTTGTCTTCTGCTGTTGAATTTACAATGACTCGCATTGAATTATCTCCCATTAGTTCTCCCTGAAGAGAGCACCTTTAGTTTTTTTGCTTGATTAGTACTCTAGTGTTAGTGTTCAATTCTGAATGAAGAAAGGGTTGAGACAATTGTAAAGTTAATTTAAGGCATCATTAATTTTGGTGGATTTTGTGTTAGGCGAATTCTTATTTTTTTTTAAACTATGCGCTTATATCTAATACAATCACCGTTCACCTAATGCAATCACCAGCCGAGTGAATGTCATTTGGTTTTTCAGTACCGTCAAATAAAGCCCAGAGTGCCTTAGTTCTTTCAAGCATTATTTAAAAAATTATTTCCTTTTGTTATAATAAACACTCACAAAAATATGAGAAAAATAAAATTGGGATAAAAATACATAAAAATAAAATCTACGTTCGCAAATTTCAAATTATCATGTGAGAACAATATCATTTTTAAGTCATTATTTGTCTGAATTAAATTAAGTAATTAACTAGTTTAAATAGATTTGAAACAATCACGAAATTTCTCTATTTTTTAAGACAATTCGTGAGAATTCAGAGAATGAATAATTTGGAAACCAAGTAGGTACTGTAGTTGTCGATTAAATCGCCAAATGTGACAATCTTTTGCATTATTTTCTTACAACCCTAAAAGCGATGAATCGTCAATTTGTTGCTTAAGCAATTTGAGGCTTCAAAACCCTAAAACCAAAGAAACATCATATTCTCACATTATAATAAATTTATCATTCATAAAATGCACTAATTAATCTTCAGTATGCTGTTATTCTTATTATTCTCTTTTGAGTTTTATGCGTTTTTGAATTCTCTTATGAATGAAAAAAGAATAGCAATTTCACACACGCCCCTTCTTTAGGATAGCCATTATTAAGAGCTATATTCTACAGTTTTATTTCGATTGCAAGCAAAAAAAAAAGATAATAATCCCATTCAGATAAATTCTAGGCGCCTAAATTATGCGGCATACATTTAGTAAATTCTCGGATCATTATTATGATTATTTTTAAATGTAGAGTAAATAAAAAAAGGAATTAGTATTTTTTAATTGTAATACTTCTTAAAATCCGAACTGAGATTTGTCTTATCAAAGACTATTCGAAAAAAGTAGAAGGGGCTCTAAAGGCAAAATAAATGTTTGAATTAGGCGTTCTAAAGGCAAATTATGTGTTTCTGTTTTATTAGAATTCAGAATTATAATTCGCCTTAATTCTGAAAGAAAATTATACGTCTACAAATTATATGGTAGACGCATTGAACGAATATATATATCAATCGAAACAGATCTGTTTGATTATATCTGTGTCAATTGAAAATAAATTTCTTTCCTTTTATTAGTAATAATTTTTTTATTAGTAATAAATCATTATTTTTGTTCCCAATCATACATGCAGAAGTTATAAAAATGCCCATATCTCGATTTTACATATTTAAATTTGTATATCTTTAGTTTAAACTTAAAAAAATTCTCAATTATATATAAAAAATTTAAAAACCATTCAATTTCGAAATGGATGAAAATGCCTAAAACTTTCTATGCAATTGATAAGTTATTTTCATGACTAGTACTGGATTATATAAGATACGTACTGTAATATATACATAGAGTACATGGTAAACAACAGTAATTGCAAAAGGGAGCAAACTAAATATTACTGATTGTTAAGATATACGAGAGATGATCCAAAAAAATTTACAATGGAAGAAAAATTGCTTCATTAACAACAGACACAGATATAAATAGTAATTAAGAGACGTATGTGGCAGTCACTTCTCTACATAATTACAAACCAATTGAGGCATTTATTACACCTCTAAACCAAATTATTTGTTACCCGTCTTGGTAATAATCAGGTCCGTGGCTATTGAGCCTGTCTAGACCTTTTTCAACATCGCCATTTTGGATAAGTGTTTCTTCAATGCTGGAAAAAGGAAACAGTCACAGGAAGCCAAATTGGGCAATATGGGGAGGATGTGACTCCAAACCTAATGCCTAAATATTTCCATCTATTTCTCAGCCCGCTTCGAAAGAACGACACAATTTTGCCACCTGTTGTCTACTCCTTGCTTCACCCTTGTACATGTCAACGATTGTCTGTGAATATCCGATAGGGACTGCATTCTTGGGCCATAGAAATCGTATCACTTATCGAACCTCTGGGTGAAATACCTTGCCACTTGCTTTTCATGCCACTCGCTGCTTAGTACTAACACCATTTGGTCGAACAACTGGTCTAAGACAACTGCCCATCCCATCCACAATTTACTTTTTAAATACGTTGCATGTAAACATTTTTTGGATCACCCCTCATAGATGGTGGTAAAGTTTGCATGAAAACTATTTTTCGTTTCAGAGAAAAATTTGTAATAAAAAAAAATTACATGTTTTTTTTAATGTAGTGAAATGTTTTATCTCGATCCTTCTTACAAGAATAACATTTGAATAAATGTCAATATTTTTTTAATTTTATTTATCTAAAAAAATACTTTTTTTATTATGCATTTTGAAATTGTTGTTAAATATGTGTTTTCAACTAATAAACAAAGTTAATGATTGAAACACAATGATAATACAAGGAGTATTCAAATGAAAAAATTCGAAACGGCACTGCGAGTAGAAATGAAGATTTTACTCAAAGTATGCATCATAGGCCTGAGCAAAACGATCAGTTTGATTAACGATCCGAAGCCTTCTTAGTTCCCAAAATTCTTGTGGCTGTGACAAGAACCATTCCTTCAGTTCGCCGTCCGAGTTGAAGATCTTCTCTTTCAGATGTTTTTTCAAACACATAAAATTTGAAGAGCTACATGTCCAAGAAGGACGGATAGTCGAGCTGTCCCCACTTGATCTTGTCAGTTCCGCTTGACCTTGGAGATATTTGGACGCGTGTCATCATGTACCAGAACCACATTCTTAGTGAGTAGCTTCTTTTTTTAGTTCTTGATGGACCTTCGTATTCTTCAGAGTTTCGCACTGTATACATCGGAGCTAATAACTCTTCTGTGTTCAAAGATTTCAGCATGTAGTGGACCTCGGAAGATGGACTCCAGAATGCTGTGAATTACTGGCTCTCGTCACAGCTACTGAATTCTGGGAACAAGGAATCCTTGGTCTCGTTAATCAATGGGATCATTATGCTCAGAACTATGGTGCATACTTTTCATAAAATCGCTAAAACAGCAATGTCGTTTTGAACTATGTGATTTGAGACTCCTTTGTAAATTGCTCTAGAGTATAAAAATCTAAGATATAACATAAAATTTTTATATAGAATTTTTGTAGAATTCTTAAGTATATAGAATGTTTTAATTATGTAGAATTTTTTACGGTATAGTGGCATACTCGATATATTTGGAAACATGCTGATCGATGAAGGTTCGTTCATGATAATTATTTCATATTATTTATTTAACAGTTTAATTTGTTATTTTATTTACTTTCTAAATCTTTTGCACTCAATTTAGAATAGATAACGCGGATTGATAACATTTTTCAGAATCTGACTTTTTTTTAAAAATATTTTATGAGTTTTATTTATTCCAGTTATTTTAATCTACAGATCATTTAACGTATTAGAACAAACATTTCCTAATATCATCTAACTAGAGTACTCTATCCCATACATCTCGTCTTCTCCGGTGATCATTTCGCCTGTTAACCACAATCCTTTCCGTTTTCAGTAAACTAGGTTTAATTGAGTGAAATAACTGCCATAACACGACTTCTCATCGTGTAACAAACTGATTGCAAGGAAGTAATGATTCTTTAGAGAGTAAGATCTAATGTTGCTTCTACGAAAGTAACTGGAAAAGGCTCCTTATTGTTACGATATTCATTCATTTCTTTATAATATGACAATTCATTACATAATATGTTAGTTTGATGTTGGATTTGATAAAATATTTGAATATGGGAATTATGTCTTGAGAGATTACGGTCAGAGACTGTATTTTGATCAATGCGATTAATACGTCATTAATGAGTACATTGTGTTTCACGAAATGTTCAAAATTCTAAGAATATCTCGCATTAAAGACATTTCTTTTACAATAATATAAACACGATAACCTCAAAATACGATTAGACAAATATATGAAAATGTAGTATATGATTTTCTGATTACAGTTATAGTTCCTTGTAAAATGTTAATTTAAATATATCGGAAAAAGTCGCCCGAATTACCTGTGAATGTCTTTGGGGCTTGTGTAATAACCTCATTCCAGCGATTAATAGCCAAATATCGTTCACTAAGAGCTTTTGTTGTAATTATCATTTTTTAATCTCAAGAAATACACAAGTGCAAGTAGTGACCACTTCCACTATCTCTTAAGTGAAATTAGTCATTTTTTAATAAAAATTTTTAAATGTATTAGAACCTAAATAATATCATATAATTTTGGGTACTTTTCCCTTATATGGGCGCAATTGCCAAAAAGTCCCTAAATAACTGTTAGTCGGAAATAGTGAAACACCTCCAAAAAATTTTTAATTACGTCACATTTAACATACTTTACATTTGGCAACATTGTTGGCGTTTCACATTGGCGACATCTGTTTTGTCATTCGTTTCGTATGGCGACTTGATTCGCGTTTGGCTCACATTGGCTACATCTCGTGCCGGTACAACAGAAAAGTACCTAATTTAATTTATTATATTAATGTTCCTTTTGAAAGCAACCCTAAGACTATTTCGAGATATACATCGTAATTTTGAACAGCCTTTCATAACGAGGATGACACTTGAGGTGGCTCCCCCTCTCCGAACTTCCTCAGCACACCAGCGGGTGGATATTTGGCTACGAAGTATTTAACGTGCAACCAAAATCAAACTCGCCGACACTACAGTTCTTCAATGTAATCGAATGTCGAATCTGAAACCTTCTGAAATCGTGACCTTATCGCCTGGCTTCCACATCGTATCATATGTTTTAATTCGATATCTCAACAATATACTCATAAACGTCTTAAAAATCTAAATATGATTATAAAAAAGATATTCATGTTTCTTACGCAGCTTAATGTTTGATTTATCTTCTTTCCTTTTATGGAAGAAAATGTCTATTTCTTTTTATAGGACTGATTTTTCGAATTACATAAAAAAAAAATCTGAAAAAGAAGGCACTTTCATTTCTATCTTCCCATGCACGTGGAAACATTTGAAAGACAGTTTGTGCTCCAGAATGTAGCCGAAATTTATCTTTCCAGGTGAAGATGTTGAAAATCTCACATTTCAAACACATGAATATTCAACAGAAATTTTATTTTCCTTATTTTAATGCATAGGGATTAACTTTAAATAAAGAATAAAAAGGAACTAAGAAGCTTTTATGTCTTTTTAATAGTCTGATCTTTAGCTGCTTATCTTATATAGATATCTATTTAATAATTTATATAATTTAATATTAATTTTTTACAATTTAAATCCAAGCTAAATATTTTAAAAATCATATATTTATAATCTAATACATGATTTTAATAGAATAGAAATGTAGATCATAAAATTTCCCCTTTTGTAAAAAATTACTACATTACTTAGCAGAACTTCGGTTTATACTAATAAAACAAGAAAATATTAAATTTCAGGATAAACTCTAATTTATCTATGTAATTTATTACGGAAAAACATAGATTTATATAGTGAAATTTCAATTTTTTTAAAGAGTAAAACACAAAATACTAAAAATTATGTTAAGTAATTCCAATAAAATTGCATTTGAATCAAAAAATTGCATTCAAATTATTAATAAATGCTAATGAATGGCACTATTTTTATGCTGTCTTTGGAAAAATATTATGTTATTCGTGAAGAAATATATTTGTCAAAAATATCAAATTTCGCATAATTTTCCAATAGAAATTGGGGAATTAGTATTACCTAAAATACTATTTTTGAAAGAAAAAAATCTTAATTTATGGTTACTGAATTTATCCCACAATACTTCTATATTCTCGATTTAGTTCAGGATTTTCAGGGGTTATTTCTCCAAACACATGGCCGTAATTTATAAATGAGCATCAAGAAAATCATAATCAGGAAATAGGCATCTACATGCGCACACATTTCCCTAGAATGAAAAGTAAAGAAAATTTATGAGTTGAGAGTTTTAAACATGGTTTGGAGTTAATAAAATACATATTCAGTAACAGTAAGTAAGATACAATAAGAAAATGCATACATTAGGATGAAATACCTAATACATATCAAACTCCTTACATATTTAGTGTATGAAGGAAATATGTTTATTTTATCGTTCAAGTGTCAGATGTTTATGCTTGATTATTTTATCAGGCAAACTGAGTAAATCAAATCATTCCTAAGTTTCTACAATGAATTAGTATTGTTTATTGTTTTTAGATTTTGAATACTAATTTAAATCTAAGCCACAGCTCTATAATTAAAATTATTACGAGTTCCTTTCTTAAAAAAATAAATAAAAACAGATAAAGCTTTATTTGAAAGGGTATTTTTTTCTATTTTAGACATAGAATGAAAGGTTTTAAAGAATATTATAGAATATATAAATTCTTTGAATAGCAATACGCCCTTGACATCATCAGAAAATTATCCATGATTTCTTGAAAGTTCACTTAACTCTTCGTTTTCTAATTGAAGCTTCACGTGAATAACATGCAATTCAATCAAGCACAATTCTGCGTTGCCTCAGGCAAAATGCAACCTCAAAGTAATTCTGAACAGAGTTGAACAGATTTAAATTCTGTGGAATACGGATTTAATTTAACATTATTTAAGTTGAACGCATTTAGTTAGTGTAACTTAGTTTCTCTCCAAACACATTGATTTCCAGATGATCAAATTATTGGTTCTCACATTCGATTGATTGGACATAGTGTGTGCATAATTTATAATAACGGAGTAAACAAAACATGCTTTATTTTACTCTGTAATTATATAAAAACTTATGCCTTTTCTTTGGACACCACGAGATTTTAGAATGCATGATAATTATTTAAACAGCGAATTCTCAAGACTCGTGATGTTATTAATGTAAATGAATTATGTCAATTTTGGTACTATATTCCAGGATATGATACCTGGAAAATCAAACATCGCGTGATAATTTTTTGTAAAATTATATTTTTTAGGTAAATATTTAGATATTAATCACATACTGATTAGATATGAATATTTTTCAATCTTATGTAATATTTTATGTAAAATAAAATAGCGTAGTGTGTCCACTCTTTCGGGGCTGAATAGCTAAATTATCGAATTATATAAATGAATATAAGCAGAGCAAAAACTACAAGGTTTGTATTTAATAGCCATTAGTATTTATATTCTTCCACATCATTTGTATTCATTATATTTACAGATTGAACTAATTGAAATAATTTAATGTATAAGACGGAATGAATTGCTTATACATCATTTTTCACTTATACAAAAATTCGCAAAAATAGAAAATTTTCTTATAACAATGGATTTACTTACGTATCCTTCAGAAGGGATGATTTATTAGAAGAAAATGTATTTTTTGTGAATTTTAAAGTAGAAGAGTATGAAAATGACATTCCGCTTCCATTAAAGCCTCATTAGATTCATTTATACTTTAATGGAATGAATGGAGCTTAATATTTATCAAAGATCTAATAAAATAATAGTTCAATACACTTATTTATTAGAAGAAAAGTTGCTTGATGTTAATATCAAAGATGGTGTATATGATATGAAGAAGATATTTCACATTAATTTGAAGCCTCATTGTATTCCTAAGACTTTAATGGAGAAATGTAAGATTTTAATTTTCAAAACGTCAATGAAATAATAAACTCAAGTCACTTTGCAACACTCTATTTGGCACTCGCAATCAGCATGTGACTCAATTATATGCTTTTTATTATGCACCTACCTGCATGTACATAAAATAAACCATATAAGAACAGTTTAAGTCATGGTGAAGATGATCGTAAAGAAATTCGTGCTTAATAAAGATATAATTTTCTGACATTTATGATAAAGGTTTAATTTTGAAATTTGAGTTATTTCTGTTAATACAAGACAGCTATATACTATTGATCGGTTAACTGATTTTGAATTTGTTTCTTTTAGAGAAATTTGCAGTATTAAAAATTTAATATTAAATTTGTGATTATGAAATGTGGTTATAAAAAATACTTTTGCATCATTTTATTTATAAATCGTTTTTTGTAAGATGTGCAAAGGGAATTTACTTTCAATTCGGAAAATTGTTATTTGAAGTAAAACAAAATTATACTAATTAACAATAAATAAATTATAAAAAAGTATGAAAACTCATTTTTTTATATTTCCCCTGATCCTATAAATTATTTTTAATTATAGTCTTTGTGTTACTCTAACAATAGCTATTGAAAAACTGCTCACTGTTTCATGATTAAGACTGAACGAACAATTGCCGTTAAAAATAAATGAAGATCGTGTACAAATTTATTTTTTAAAAAATTAACCAGTTCTTGGAAAATTGAAATGGGAGCAGGAAATAAAATCTTTTTATTTATCTCCTAGTCCATCTAAAAAGCATTAAACATCCAACAATACTAATGAGATATTAAAAAAATTACTACTGATATAACTGATGAGACCACCAATAAGTTGAAAAAAGATATTTTATGACTAAATGCAATACTTATTAATATTATATCATTATAAAAAATAAAATTTACTTTTATCATAACATTTCCTAAAAGTGGCTTCCTTTAATTTACAAACAAAAAAGCAACGACAAAACTACAGGTGGCACCAGAGAAACTTTTTTATTCGAAAAAACTCCCAAGTGGTGAGTTTGGTGGATAGAGAGATGATAGGTAGTGGTACTGGAAAGAAATTCCCCAATGTTTTTTCGCTTTCTAAATTTCTCTTTCTTCATCATGCTCTGGTCTAGAGAACAGCGGGCCTCCACCGTAGAGAACTTCTTTTCTAACTGTCGTTGACTTGTTGCTACGAAACGTGCCTTCCGGTTCGCTTTGAAATTCCTCCTCACAGACCCATTCCTGGTCGTAATTCGATTTTGTCGTGGGTGTGAAAGTGTCGCTAAACCCAGAAATGAACATCAACGGACCATCAGAACTCCAGAAAATGTCAAAAGAGTGAGGCAGTCAGTTCTGCGTTCGGCTCGCAAACACGCAACTGCTCTGGGAATTTCTGACACCACTCTTCGACGTATTCTCCATCAAGATCTTCCATTTCAATCCTATAAATTGGCTGTTTTGCAAGAATTAACTAAACGCGATTTTTTGCCCATCAAAATGCATGTGAAATGCTGCTTGACATCCTGCCTGCAGACGCGATCGTTTTTTTCAGTGACGAGGCCACTTTGAAATCCCTGATTTATGTCGATCGACCACGGACAATGCCTCACCTTAAGAACATTATTCGCTATTCTATTGCCAACATACCGATTGATATGCTGCAAACAGTGGACACGAGTTTCAAAAATCGACTTAATCAGTGTATGCGCAATGGGAATCGCCATTTAATCGATATCATTTTCAATACTGTATGAAAATAAATTGAAATATTGTACTCTCGAATAAAAAAAACTTAAACAATAACTAAAGTACTTTTGTTTGTATTGACCTTTCAAATAAGTAAGTTTCTTTGGCACACCCTGTATTTCCAGCTTTTGTATAAAAGTACAGAACAAGATTTTATACCATGACTATACAATTCATTAAATTGGTAATTCTCGTGAATTCTTTTTTACAGTCTTTTTCAATAATTAAAATATATTCTGCATATTCTAATATTAATTAATTTTAAAACTACATTTAGCATTGTCAGTTAAATTTTGCAATCAAGTGTATCAAAAAAACCTGTTTAGAAGAAAATAATAAAATGATTCAGAATTCTTTATTTGTAGCATAAGAATTTTAATATTTAATTTTATTAGCATTTGATTTTCGAAAAAGTCACAAGTTCTATGTAAATAACGTTGACTTTGCATGTGAATTTAATTGTAAAGAGCTGAACTTAGAAAACTAGCAAATTTAACCAATGCATCTATATTTATGTAATTTTTTACATTAAACAAATTTTTTTCTATTCAAACATTTTTTTACC
>JAPMOQ010038156.1:0-22210 GCA_026543055.1 Argiope trifasciata | reverse complement strand
CAAATATCTTAAATTATTGATTATGTTATTCTTTTAATTTAATTCCAATAGTAACAAGACCAAATCTTAAATTTTTTCTGGGTCAACCGATCTATTTTAGTTGCGCATATAAATTAATACACATTATTTCCTTGTTTTTTTATTCAAGATAAATTTGAAAAAATGTTGTGCTTCAATTTTTTCTCATAAAAACTATAAAAAGTGTTTCTTTCAAACTGAAAATAGCATTCGTGCAATAAATAAGAGGGCTGACGTCATGGCTTAGGGGTAGCACGTCTTCTCCGTGGTCTGAGAGTCTTGTTTCAGACATGACTGTTTTTCATCTGGGTTCTGTCTGTTAGGTGTGTAAAGGGCTCTCCTGTAAAAAGGGATTTTGTAAGCGAACATAGCTTGAAGTCAGACTTATGCCATCGGGTGCTCATGGATCTTAATTCTCAGTGACTATTGCACCAACTTTCGTTGGTAATGCGGACACAATATCATCATCATCCATCAATGAGTAATAATGAAAGAATATCCCGAATTATTAGCTTGGAATAAACCGTAGAAATAAAATTAGCAACTTTTACTATCATGTGATGTTATGAGTTATTGTCATTGTTGTACAGTTTCAGGATCATAGAAAGGGAGTAGATGATTTCATTGTAGTAGCTTCTAAATTGTTAGTGGATCAAGGGTTTCCTGTTATTCTGTACTTCTTGATGATTTAATGAATCCTTAATGTTTCGATGATATTATAAGAAGAAGAATATATGGCAGGTACCTAGAAATTTGTGGAGTCTATGCAGATGTTATGAGGATTTTCCATCGAATTTAGTTTGCAGGCTTAGGCTTAGGAATTTCTTAGTTGCATGTGGCTTAGCATGCTACAAGTGCAGTAATGTTTCTTTCAAGAGCTTGGTATTGATGGATGACTCCGTTAGTATGTGACAGTCCTATTGAAGGAGGTCATAAGACTTTGACTTCGTCGAGGGAAAAAAATGAGCTTCAGTTTTCTAACATTTGTGAAAGGAAGAACTGCTTTATTTGTGTATGTTTTCAAATCGTGTTCTGATGAATGACTCTGTAGCAAGCTTGAATAAGATTTGAAAAGTATTTTTCATGGCAACAAAATTTTACAGCATACGGAGCTGGACCTTAAAATAAAGAATATAGATATCGATACGTGGAATAGTTGGAAAAAATATAATTACTTTAGTAAAGTTTTCATATCCTGGGCACAGCAAATAGGCAATCATGGCCGAAAATAATTTATTTACACAATTTGAACATATATTATCCATTGAAGACACGACACCCAACACACAACATTTAAAAAGAGGTCTAACATTATTCTCTTTCAATACGCTGCTATCTTTGAGAATACACAGTTAATTAGCTTCTCTACCAAAATTCTCTAAGGGATTATCACACGGCTGCTGTTCAGCATCTTACAGTAAGGTGGTAGATGAATCTTAATAATTTATTCGAAGTAAAACTTAGAAGTAAACATTTGCTTAAAACGCAGATATTAGCCCAGGGATATTATTCTTAAAAGCATTGCTTCTATTTAGATTAAACTAGAAGATGTAGAGGAAGAAAATGTTTAACATTGAAACAAGAAAATGAACATATTTTGGTTTTCATTTTTGTTTGTTTATAATTTTAAAAGTTCTATAATACTGAATTTCATGTGTTGCAAATTTTGTTTCATCTTTTTTTACTATGTATTTCATGCTGAGCAATTGATTTATTTTATTTGAATATCATTTATGCAAGAAATGCATATTAGAAAATTATATAAGCTTCTGTTTTGCGACTACTATTAATTTTTATGAAAATAAAATTTATATTTGGGTCGCATTTTGTAACTTTTAAGTTCTTCGTTTTGAACTCTCATTCGTCCAATTCTAAAAAGAAAAGCAAAAAATTCTTCTGTATTAACTACTTATTTGTGTATATTTAAATATTTCATAGCTTATAAAATTATGTGTACCTAAGTAGCATAGAGCTGAATTACTATTCTTTATAATTAATATAATTTTTTGTTTCCTCTCTTTTTAAATTGAGTACATTTTCAACTTTATCTTTCCGTAATTGTTTTTCTTAAAATCATTGCTTCTATTACCACCTATTTCTCCTCAGATTTTGAGCTGCATATTTGAGTGATGATTGACAGTTATATAAATAAGAAGTAAATAACAATATTTCTCTGACTATGGCTAATTTTTTTATTATTTGAGAACATGTTGTTTTGGTCTAAGGTGTTTGAAGCCTCAAAATGCGTAGGTAACAAATTATTAGAAAATAATGCAAGTTTTTAGAAGATAATGTAGAAGATTGTCACTTTTGGCTGTTTATTGCTAACTAAATTTACAAGTTGATTTTTAAATTATTCGTTCTCTTAATTATTATGAATTGTCTTATTAAAGTCATTATCCAATTTAAATCGGTTCGAAACAATCAATAGATTATCAGTTTACGTATGCGTCGATATTTAGAAAAACGATGGTGTTTTTTTTTTCCATCTCAAAATCTATCGAGCTCTAAAACTTTGTTTCCCAGCTAGTAAAATTTAAAATAAAAGTTTTAAAACATTATATAAATAGTATACCTATATATAGAGAGAAAGGAATACAGAACGATAGAGAAGTCCCGTGATAGTTTCAAATCGGTTTAAACATGATAACTTGATATTTGTGATCGCAGATTTCATTTTTTCAAATTCTTTTCCAGTTAAATATCACATTCTACTCGAAATTGTTTTTTTTTCTCTCCTTATAGTTATATTAAATACTTTTATTATGAAAATAAATTTCAAGAAAAGAATTATTCTAAATCAGATGTAAAATCTTAATATTTCAATTGGCAAATTTTCAATAAGTGAAAAAAAATTATCATTTTTTTTATAAAAGAGCAGTCAATTTTTTCTGAGAACGTCCGGAAGTCATAAAAAAACGAGGGATTTCGAAAAAAAGATTATATTATTTGGAGCAAATGAAGAAAAAGCATTCATAAATTTATTTCGTGTTTAAACTCTTTACACATATTTTTCTTTTGCATCGATATTTGCACATAATTAAAGGATTCAATCTAAACTTCAGCATTTAATCTTACCTTTCTTTTACAAGTATTTTTATAACTTGGTGAATTTTCTACTTCATTGTTGTTCTTAATGATCACTGAGTTTTCGCAGATCTTTGGAAGTGTGAGCTTTTAAATAGTTTAATAAATAATGCTTTGAATCCAATAATTAATTCATAAAAATCATAACAAAATAATACATCTAGAATAATATTGATTTTGATAAGCCAAAGGAACTATGTATGAAAACTAATGAATTAAATATGCTTTGAAACTTCAGGATTATATTTATTTAAATAAAGTTCCCCATAGGCAAAACACAAATTAGATCACTTATCATATTTCTGACATTCTTATTCTGAAAATGATTAAAGAATACCATTACTTCTAATTGAAATCAAAATATATTAATTTTGATAATGGGGGATTTTTAAACACACTAAAAGTAAACAAATTCAGTCCGAAAATATTCTTAAAAGTACTGTAATTAAATTATAATTCAATTTAGGAATTCAAATTAAATTCTAATTCTTTTCGTGTATGAAATGCAAATAAATATTACTGCTCAAAGTTTAAACTAGAAAAATAATACTTTTGTGAAAATCTTCTTAATTTTATTTATATAAAAGATGAAGCTTATAAGCCTATGGTATCCATTATTGTGGGCTATATTAAGTTCTATGAATGAATGAATAAGTTCTAAGCAATGAAAATATCCCGTTGATGCAGAAAAGACGAAGATAATAGCACACGATATCATACAGTATCTTCTTGTTTTAGTTCAGTATTCTCCATGACAAGTAATATCATGGAGACATTATAACACCATTATTGCCATGTTTTTTTTAGTGCGAATGATTCTACTGTCTTGTATTTTAACATATAATTCTATTTTTAATCATTGTGTTTTGATTGCATATGATAATAAATACACACACGTTATAGCTCCCCAATATTATTGATTCGTTCTTAGTTTGAAACTCTAATCCAGTACAACAAGGCAGCGGACAATTTTATAAATATCAATACCTAGATGCAGAAAATGATTCACAAATATCACGAAAAAATAAAACCATTGTTTTTCCAACAGCCGGGGAGTTTCTGCCGGCAAAACTTTTCCGTGATGTCCTTTTTCTGTTTCCTTCCCTCTTTTTTGTATTCATTTCTCGAATTGCTCAGAAAAAGATCCTGGAGGGGTGGAGATACTTTCATTTCCGCTTTTTCATCCGAAGGGAAATATTTCAAAGAAAACTTGTGATTACTTCAATATAAGCGAAAGAAGAAAAAGAAAAGATTTTGATGCTGGTCGAGAAATGAAGAATGCTGAAGTATAGTTCAAAATAAATAAAATACCTAAAATATTAAGCTGCAGAATATAAATTTTCTTTCAAATATCGCTTTAAACAGTCCAATTTCAACAAAAATCTAAGGCCATTTAATTAATATGGCAATGGAATGTTTTAACTTACTGGAGATGGCGTGGTAATTTTGAAACTCTGCCAGCCTGTAGGGTCTTCATTTGACAATTATTTTTAGTTTAAGACTCCACAAAGAAATTTCTGTCCAAGATGTTGATGAGAAAAATCATCCAATCAAGATGATGCATAATTTATCGTTCAGTAATTTTTCTATGTTTACGTACATAATATTTGTTAATGTTAACATATAGCATGCTTGTTACTTCGCCTTTGACTTTATAATAGTAATTGTTATAGTCCCAAAACTATTTCTATAAATGCGAGTTGACTAAATCCTGGCAAAGCATCAAATCAACATCAAAGCACGGAAATGGAGCATAGAATTGACCCTTAATCTCACACAACTCTGAAAAAAGTATTCACCATTATATCTACAATATCTTCTTGAATGAAATTTCTCTTATATGCTACATCACAAATTTCACTTAAAAATAAGAATCTACAACCTTAGGAGCATCAGATTTTCAAAATAGTTCTCCATGATATTCTATAGATTCCTGTTCTATAGAAAACGGTATTAACAGCAATAAATTTAAATTATGCGCAATTTGAAATTCAGATATTCCCAATGACAATGACACTCCAAAAGGATTCGATACTTTATTGTGAGATAATAATAAGATATTACTTTGCAAAATTTGATCAGTTTGAAGCATTAATTATTTTATATCTAAATGAATTTCGGCTTGATGCTATTACTATTAAATACATTTATATTATGGTGTATATGAAATAAATGAGCATTAAAACATATTTCAAGAAATCTAATTATGTGAACTTTAAGCTAAAAATATTTAAAATTAACATAGTCATAAATTAAACCTGATAATTACTTCACAATAAAACCTTGTATTGTTTGAAATAAGTATTTTATTGCATTTTTATAATTAATTATAAGTATACTAACTTTACAGAAGTTTAAATGCATATTTAAATTAATATAATTATACAAACTTAAATTTAGGCATAATTATACATGTTCTTGAGCTTGATATTTATAAAATGGAATAAATTTTTATTTAATCAAAAAATAATAAAGATATGATACTTTATTTTATTTTCTGAATTTTTTCAATCGAATGATAAACAATAGAATATAACTACAGATAACTTATAAGTTCAGATTTAAAAATATATACAATGGATCTATATTTATAAAAATCCAGGAAAATGTTTGTAAATTTTTAAAACACAATCGTCTTATTTGAAACATGCTTCTTTCTTTCAATGAAAATATATGATTGTTCTGATTTGAGAAATTTTTATATTTTATAAGATGAAATAATTTTAATTAATTTAAAATTTTCTTTCTTTTAAAAGAATCAAAATAGAAAAGCCGATGCTTACAAATAAAAAATAATGGTCAATCCCTTTACGTTAGAAATAAGAAAATTGCAGAAAATAATTTTGGTAGACATATGATTGAAAGCTCATCAATTCTATTTTTAATTCGTCAAACACATATGAGAAAACTCTAAACACTATCACACCTTTCATAGGGATTAAAATTGTAGATATAATTCATATGCATATTGCTTAAATTTTATCATTCCTTATTCTAAATATTTTCATTATTATGTTTATCTCATTTAATTCACCTTATATCTCTAATCATTAATATTATCGACTCCATTTTTCGATCGACAAAGCTGAAAAAAAATTATTATTTTTTTAAAGGAAAGCCTTGTTAGAACGCGAGTCTGATTTCAAATGTCCTCTTCTCTAAACTTGGAAATATATACAAAATCCTTTGGATCAATACGAGTTTGAAATAAATAAGAAAATATTTTCCAACAGGTTAAGCAAATGTTTGCATAGCCGGCTTACGGCAAAAGTGATCCAAGTGCATTTCAAAAAGGACACTTATTGAGTAGCATCAAATTTCTATCAAACATTATTTTCTTTCTTTTTCACTGTCCAATTTCCTGAAACTTTAGTTATATTCTTAAATAATGGATTCATAATTATTTATGAAAAATTTTGCTATCGTTGAAATATTCATTTATTTATATTATAATAACTTAACATCAGAGTCAAAATAAGTTTTCCAAAATCAGAAATTTTCGAAAATGCACTTTATTTGAACTTGATTTTAACCCACTGATTTACAGACAATTATGAATGCCCGATGACGCAAAAATATAATATAAAAATGTAACTTACAGCATTACTTATAAGCATGTAATAAACCATAAAAACATAAATTTTCATATTGTGATACGTGTCGATAGAATTTTTTATAAATAAAAAAGCAATTTTGGCAATATTTAAAACGTTAATTAGTAGGTAAACAGTTGATTAAAACTAAAAAAAGGTTAGGGTTAGTAAAATTTATAAAAATATAGAATAAGTAGAGATTTTAGGATTAAATAAGGAGAAAAAGAAACTCTTATGAATAATTTCGTCGAAAATTTTAAATGAAAATTTTCCCCATTTCTAATATGTATTTCTTGTTACTTATTAGAAACATTCTTACACTCAGATTTCATTTTTTTAGATAATTTTGCTGCATTTGTTAATCAAACCCTAATTTCCCAATTCTATGTTTATCTTGAGAGTTTAAAAATGTATTTCAACATTGATTTCTATTTTGCAAAAGCTATAAAGAAAACTAATCTTAATAAATTAAACTGACAGTTGTACTGCAAAATAATAGAAATGTTTCCATAATTCTTATTATATATTTTATGTTAATCATATCTCTTATGTCAGAAACAATTTTATTTGCATAATTTTTTATATAAATATTCACAATTTTTTCTTATAAATAAAAGTGTGAAGATAGAGTTTTTCACATGAAAGAAAGAGAATGAGTTTAGTACGAATAACTTTCCAATATATGCTCTTAAATTCGCATTTTGTTTATGAGACATCTATCAATATTCTATTGAACATTTTAATAATTTAATAATATTTCATATTTCTTCCAAAAGTCTGAGTGTTTGTCTACAAAACATATGCATTAACTTTTAATTTGTTTTAATTAATTTTATTAAAATTCAACATAACACTCCATGTAACAAGAATGCTTGATTTCAGATAATTTTGTACCTTCTCAAGGGATATATAATCTAAGTAACAAGCGTCCCTTTCACTTCCATATTATTCAATTAAATCGGGGTGACCTAACACCAAAGCACAGACTTCTCACAATTCATGATCGATAATGAACTAATGATCCCTTTGAGAATTCGAATTCGTGACGATTCTGCTGACTAAACTGAAATTAATATAGTTATCATGGTTATCGTAAAGCTACACTTTCTTGCTGTGTGGCAGTTCCGTCTGAATAATCGGTGTTGTAATTTCCCTGCTTGAAAAACACTTTTTAATAATGAAGATTTATCTATTGAATTTTCTTCCACGGCTGTGACACATCAAATTCTAATATATCATTCTATTTCACGTGTCATAATTTTTTTCTGATACTAAATAATATAATTTTTGAATAAAGGATGAATTTATTAAGATTTTGGTCGTATTAGCTCTTATTTTAAAGCTGAAATTATTTAAATATGCATTATTTATGAGAATGCAATTATAGGGTTTAATTTCTCTTATAAGAAATTTAGAAAAATTAAACGAGCCTCTCGTTTAAGAGTCCAAAAAATACATTTTTGTCTTGTCAATGATGGAAGGATGAAATTTGGTACATAGGCACTTGACCTAATAAACACTTAAATAAAATGCATTCTAAAGAAATATGTTTGTAGAAATATGTTCGAGTACAAAAGTACATGCCATTTATAAAACATAATAGCTAAATAAATAAATTTGGTGCACATGTTAAGCATCTAAAATATTGATTTTTATCAAATTTTGAAGCAAATGTGTCGAATATTTGGTTATCTGTAGTTCTGTACTTTCATGCAATATGGAAGCACAATAATTTATAAAGTATGGAAACGCAATACTTCATAAAGTATGGAAAGGCTATAGTTCATAAAGATAATAAATTATGTGAATGAAATTTGGTGCTATCTTGCTCCTACAACTGTAATTCCGTGTTAACGTTTGATATCTATTGGTTGATAAAAATGCATCCAAAATATATTTTTTCGCAATATATTCGGTAAAAATGCTACATTAAAACCCAGATGTCTGTATTTTGCTACTATTGTTCATCGATGACATGGAAAATAATTTTGGCATTGCCTAAATTTCACATTTTATGCGGAAGGAGGGGAATACAAAATTTATCAGAAAATATATGAAAGTTTCGGAGACCATCCCCCCCCCCTCTATTGGTTGAAGTATTGTAAAAAGAATATTCCTTTTGTATCTGATATTGAATATTTTATATCAGAAAATAAATGCAAAACACTTTTAGTCAAACGAAATATTACAAGACCACTCAGTCTTACTGAGTTATGATTATATTTCAAGTGTTATGTCTCAAAATTGGATCAATTAGATTATACAAAATTGTACCTTGAATCTCATTTCATAATTAGAGAAATGCGTAGATATGGAGAAGTTGTTGTAGAAATTTAATCAATGCGCAACATCTTTAATTGAAGGAGAATTCGATTATAGACTACTGGAAACTTGAATAGGTACTTATATCTGCTTCTCCTAGACAGTCATTTGCCGGCAAGCGTGTAATGAAATGCATCATCAGAAATTGGTAGAAGTTTGCTTAGTTTTCTATCAGCATTAAATTTAATGAATTTCTTAGAACTTTGTTTCATTTTAGGTTTTTAACTTTCCATTTTTTGTATATTTCTTTTTTAAACTCAAGAGAAGATAAATATACAGAAAGCAATCGTAAAACACTGATGTGAAGTATAATATTTCACCATGTTGTTCTGAAAACAGAGAGACACATATTTCTTTCACCTAGTGAGGTAAAGCTTTGCCTTTTGCAGGAATTTGTTACTTACAATTTAAGGAATAAAATAATATGGTAATTATGTATATAATCTCACATTGGAGTATATGAATACAACATTAAGTAACAAAGGATGTCATTTAAAGGAAATATCTTCACATAACAAGTAATCAAGAAACTCTCTTTCGTTTCAATTTTCTCACTTCTCAAACAGAAACAGATATGGAATATGATTGATATGCAAATTTCTTAACTTTAAATTATATTGCTATTCGAATACAGTATAACCAAAATATAAGGAATAAAACATTACTGTAATGCTAGTTTAAAATATACTTCTGGTAAAATAATAATTAAATGCATTAAAAAGACATTGGTTAATAATTTATCGAATCCAAACAAAGATGAATAAATATACAATATTTTAGGAAACATTTGATGCGGTTCGCTTTTATTACTGTCAATGATCCATAGTATTGCTTTCAATTGAATTAAATCTAATTTTATCACGGATAGCTTCAGAGAAAACTCTAAATGGATGTCGAGTTTGTGACATCCGATCTTTCTCGACTTCAACTAAAGCGAAAAGTCCAGAAAGTGCCGGAACTACAGAACTGTATTGATTAAGAGCACACATGCAATACCTTTCTAGATTCTGCTTTGCCATGTCAAAAAGTCGACAGTAAAAAATGAAACAGAGTTAAAATGATTTTGGATGTAGAGACTCAATTTTCTGGTTTGAGGAGAGTGTCAAGGAGTGTGGGAATTCAAGGTTCTCAACCTCCTAACATATCGGGAGAATAGTTTATCGCTACATGAATGTGATGTTTTAGATTAATATTGATTTTTGTTGAGGTTGTTACTGTTGCTTTGTACAATTTGGCTTCTTGTGTTCAGCTGTTTGATGCAGCTTGTTGAATCTTTTCACCATACAATCCACAGAAGGATTTCTAACTGACTTTCCTTCAAATATTATCAATTAATAGAGAATGAAATTTGAAAGAAAACCAGTAATAGAATCCATAAAAATCTTTTAAATTTAATTAAATGAGTAAAAACAGTTTTACTCGTTTAATTAACTTAATGGTAGGGGTGTTTCATACAACAAAAAATCTGCTCGCATAGTTGTTATTTATAAAGTCAATAAAATCCCTTTATTATCTCAGTATGTTTTGTATTAAAATACAATAAACGGCAGATGCATTTTCCGCTAAAAGTTAGTCAAAAGTCATAGAAGGAAAATATTTGATATCATCATTTGGCAACTATCCACAAAATATAATGTTCTCCTTATAGTTTGAAATTGATTTATTTTATAAATAATTCTTTTGTGTTTATGTTTGTAGAAAAGAGCGAATTTAGGAGTGATAAATAGATGCCCATATTGAGTGTTTTTTAATCATTCTTATAGCCTAGGTGTTTTTATTTCTTGCAAAAATAATTGTATATAAGTATCACTTCTAATAATAATGGCATTTGCCTATCACAAAGAGTGTATATTTTGGAAATTATGTATTGATATAATATTGACTAAAATCCTTTTTGAGAAATATTTCTTCAGCAATATCTCATTTATATTGTAAGAAAGCCAATAGTCTCTTTTGTAATACTATATAAATATCATATATCTAGTGCGAATATGAAAATTTGTAAAAAAAATTTCTATCAGTTTTAATAATATATTCAATATATATCATAAAAAGTAGTAAAATTTTTTTAAATAGATTAGAACTAAATAATTGTATGTACGTCTGATTAAATCTTGAGAAATACCTCAAATAAAATAAAGTTATTTTGATGACTTTCTTACTTGCAAATCAATTCATATATATATATGAATATATATATGAGCAAGAACATGAAAAAAATAATCGAAAGTTTCTAAAATCAATATTTTCTTTTTAAAAAATCAGCGGGTGACTGAGCTCCGCTCGGAGAAAACAGATATCTAAGCTAACTCGAAGATTTGATGGCTTGCTCATGCGAGAATTCTGGGTTCATTGGATCCAACAACGGATTGTAGCGTCGGCGATACCTCGGCTTTTCATCGTCCACCAGCGATGTCATGTCTTGATGTTCCATTGGAAATCCCCATCTGCACTGGTCTCTTCCATGCTTGCTGACCATGCACGGAGCGCTTGGGTTCATATCACCACACGGGTTATGGATCATCCATTTCGAGATCAGTTCCTTGAGTTCCGGGTCATCTTCTGGAATTTCCTTTGTTTCGCCAATTGCAGCATCTTTTTGCGCAGCCAAGCTTCTGAGCATGTTGTGAATTCCGGCGTATTTCTCGGCTTGAATTTCACGCTGATGGCTCTTTATCCACTGTATGCGATCTCTTTCGACGCGAATGTAGGTGTCAACCACGTATTGCTGGAGTAAGCGTCCACCAAAGGGAAGTGCATTAAACTCGAACAATCGTTGATCTATTCCTGCATTTGTGCAATCGATCGGGAGTGGCTTGGCATAATTCGGACGGTTGGCGAGTCGGTAACAGGCTAATTCTGCGCGTGTAACATGATTTCTTGATGGATAAGGCGTGTGCAGCGGCATTCCAACATAGAATCCAAAAGTTCCTCTCGGGTAGAAAAGCGTGTGGGTAAAAGGCTCGACGCAACCATCGATGTTGCTTAGCTGCGTGATTTTTTTCCGCGTTCTCGCATGACCACTTCATTCTCTGGGATCCTTTTATCGGCGCTGAGAATCAAGACTGCGGCTATTTCGTTTACAACTGGTGCGTTGAATCGTCGAGGATCGTCGCCTTCACGGTTTGTAAAGACGAGGTGGACATTGGGCGGTTGTACTCCGGCTGCGATTGCGCGTTGGTTGGTTTCTTCGATCACTTCTCTCATCATCATAAATGATTGGGCGAACGGGTTGTTAAAGCGCATGATCTCCTCGAGTAGTTGCAATAGTTATTGGCTTAACTCTCGGTTGAGCTCAGATCGCGCAGCTGTAGCCTCGTCCGGGTCCATGAAGTACATTTGGGCAAACTTCGGCTGTTCAAATTTACCTTGCGGGTCTTGAGTCGGGCACGTTGCCAGGTTGATCTTGTGATGGACTTGACCGCCGGCGATAAACGCTTAGATTCCATGTTGATTGACGGTTCTGTCGTCGTCGACTTTGAATGAGGCAAGTGCAAAGCAGGCGTCGATGTTGCGGATCCTTCTGTGGAATTCTTCCGATAGGCGGTGTTGTCGTGCAAATAGAAGCGCTAATTCGTTTGGAAATTCGGGCATTGGTAGTTTGATTCTTCCATGTAAGCAGAAGTCGCCAAATGAATCTACGTGTATTTTGTTCTTCACTCTTTCTTCTGGGAAATGCAAAGCGCTATCGTAGATGCAAGCGACGTTAAATGGACCAAGACTTTGGTATTCCACGTCGGAAGTTGCAGCATTTTTGTAGATTGACGCAGGCCGAGATTTCGCAGCTCTATGGAGTCTTTCATTACGGCGGCGTTGTTCCTCTAGGCGAATGTTGCGGCCCCTCATTGTTTCGTTTTTTCGTCTGCGTCTTTCATAATCGCGGTATTTTTCGGGTTGAGATGCATTAAGTTCCATCATTATATCCGAGATTCGTTCCTTGCTACGCTCTTGACTGCTCTTGTCGGGCGCAACGGCGTTATCATCGGGTCTTGGATATTCAAAGCGTGCATATTGGTAGAAGATGTGAAAGATGCGGCTTCAGATGGTCCCGACATGTTTAATTGGTCACTGTTCACAACGAATTCGTAAATTTGCTTCCGTTCATCCGCTTCTTGAAAATTCTTGTCCAGGAAAAGACGTCGATGAGAGAGGTATTGTCGAGCATAAAAGACGATGTAAACTCCGCAGGAAGACGCGTCATCTTCGTGGTTGTAAGCGTTGTGAGGTTTCACGATGCATCCTTTCAGATTTTCATTCATAACAACTGTATTCAAAACGTGTCGCAGTATTTTTCTCAAAACAGCATCGATGGGCAGCGGGTTGTCGACTGGATCGCAGACTAATATTTGACGTTCTCCATAGCTTGCTTCGTAAATTCCTAGTATCTAGTGCTCGTCTCTATCCATTTGAGCTCTCCTGTGAATGGGAATGAGTAGCACGTCGAATCCTTGTTGAACGCCGTATAGATAGTTGGAAGTCTTGTTCTGGTCGCTGATATCGTTGAGAAGAGCCATTCCTTCATAAGCGCCATCCGCTGTTGTAACGTAGAAGCGTGCGACAAATTCAGGGTGAAGTACGGCAACTTTGACTTTCGGGTAAGCTTGTTCGGCGTAATGGAGAAGCATTCTGACAATGACGGTATCTTCTAGTTGTCCATTTGCGGGTAGGATTGAGTTGATCGCTTGTTGTTCCGAAATTCCGGCTCCTTGAAGAATTTCATGTAGAGGTGCGTTCTGCATGTTGAAAATGTAGCTTGAAATCTGATGAATGTTGAAATGTCGGACTTTGTTGACGGTGATTTGAAATCGAAATCAGTTCCTTAAATGCTTTTTTGGAAATTCGAATATTTGGAAATTGGAATTTTGAACGAATCAAAAAGCACGAATCTTTTTAGTTAACGAACGAGCGCTAAATTCAAAATTTCATTAACAAATTTCCCTTAATAAAAAGCAGTGGAATTAGAATTGTACTTTTTTAAAAGAAAATTTAGTAAAAATATCAAAGTTATCCTTATTTTTTTCTTTTATATTTGTTTTACCTTAATTTTGTGATTTAAAAATAATCGTGTGGTCATCAAACTTTATTAGTTCGCCATATTGGCTATAGATGGCAGCCCGTTACCGCTTGAAACCAATTAGGCAATAGACAAAGAAAATTTAAGTGCCATCTATAGCCATTATGGCGAACTAATAAAGTTTGAAAATATCCTATCTGTAACTCCGAACTGCTCGATCGTAGCGCTTCAAATCTGGCACCAATCGATTCCTCGTGGCCAAAAACCCTATACCCCCAAGTTTACCGGAGTTTATTAATTATGGGGCGATTTTCGACTTGGCAACCATTCCTCGTATTATAGTATAGGATATAAGATATATTATTAGATAATGTCTTTAAAATCTCGTGAAATTTAGAGAGGTGATATCACAGATGATATTTAAATGAATCTTAACAGATACAGTTATTTTTATAAATATTTCAAATCTCATATATGTAAATATTATGCTGATGAAAAAATTAATTAAATAAGGAAGTTGAAAACTCTTCAAGATTCATCAGCATTTCTCAATGGATAAATTGGTACAGCTTTGATATACACTCCCAAAAATTACGCGCCAAATCTGGCACTCCCTATGGACTATTTAGGGTTGCTGTTTCTTATTTTGGTGTTGCCAATTTAGGTTTTTTCAGCTTTCCGGTTTTCTAAGTTGTGTATAATCTGTTATTCAGTGACATTTATTCATTTTTTATGTATTCATTGTATTATTTATTCATTTTTTATGTATTCATTGTATTATTTATTCATTTTTTATGTATTCATTGTATTATTATGTATTCATTGTATTATCTTGCAGTGAAAAAAGAGGCGCCAAAAACAAATACTTTGCTTGGCGAGAAAAAAATCGCCAAATTTCCGATTTGGGGGTGTATATCAAAGTAGTTCCGATAAATTAAGTTGATATATAATGTAAACGAATTTTAATAACATATTTGTTTGTTTAGAGTAAACATAAAAAAAGTGAAGAAGTTCAGAAGTTCAAAATTACATATTCAATCCTAAATGAGTTTTCATGTAAGTATAAGCTAATATTAAATTATAAGAAAAAGTAATAAAAGCAATTAAGTGTCTCCCCTTAAACATGAGCATCTATTTTTCAAATTCACTCTTTTCTACTAACATAAATTACATAACTCCCTAAATAATATAAACAAGTTTTCTAAATTAACCAGAGGAAAAGACAATGTAAAATATAATGAATAAGAAACACCGGTAAAATGATATTTTAGCCCACCTCTGGCGACTTTTTCAAGCTCTCGCCAAATCAGAAGTATTTGAATTAAAAGGTTAAGAAAAAAGAATTCTTACCTTTAGCCAAAAAATTCTTATTATTCGCCAAAGGTGGGCTAAAATGAGATCGACCCGAAACACCACCTCTCAATTTAATATGCAACAAGATATTTGAATTTGATTTTTCCAATAACATTCTCCTATATATTTTGCATTCAAAGAATTTACTTTTAAAATATCGCAACAACTGATGCCACTTTTAATTTTTATTTTGATATTTCCTTTTAAAATATCCTTTTTTCATGCTCATAAACAATAAACATCTAAATTTAATTAGGTGAACTATTGGGGAATTCCGGTGAATTCCGCATTAGTTAGTCGGTTATTAGAAAAGAAAGGCGATACCTTTTCATGACGATACCTTGTTGCTATTTGGCGATAGCTAAGATCAAACCTGGGACCTTTCGGATGGTCGCCAGACGACATGACCACAAGACTAAAGTGATCACTCTGTCTTGAGGATGTTATCTGTCTTATAAAGCTTCCACTACAATTCTGAATCATCATCAAATCTGAATTCATCACTTCCTCTATGGGAGACACTCATGTGATTTGCTCAACTATTTTGAGAGTAAAATGATATAAATGTGCTCAGTGATTCATATTTACTGTAGCAAAATAAACCCATAAAAAATTCATACAAATTATATTTCACCCCTTTCCCGTGCTTGATTTTTACCCTGGTAGCGGGGTTAAAAAATTGCATAGCCATCAATTACTGAGCAATATCAGTCTTCGATAATAGTCACAGCTTGGCCATACATGAAAAATATGCCACGAGTTTTTCGGCCACTCATAATTCATTGACGAGAGGAAACATCTAATGTGTTTTCTCTATTTTTTTTTTTTTTTTGTCATGAATGTAATACATTTTATTCTCTAAGAAAATAATACCCTCAAAATTTTGAAGTTTAGGAAATATTTTTCTGTAAAAAGATTCTAATAGTACAATTTTAGAAGAATATTTGACTAAATGCCGTGTTATTTAATTAGGATAACTGAAATAAACAGGATTGAAGATGGATTAAATCTCATATCGATATTTTTGTTACTTACCCATTTTTTGGTCTTCAAATGTAATTGTTTTTTCCCAGACTACTGCAAGCGCAGTTATACATAAGATACCAATATGATTGCATTCTTGGGTTTACTTGGTGATTGTCAGATATTAACATTATAATTTAAGTTGGCGATAATTATATTACGTCAGGACTGCCGAATCCGAATTGTCAATTAACAAATTGACGAAAATTTTGCATTTTTTGGCGATTTTTCTCAGAGGTTTAAATCATAATGAAGTTTAAAAAATGTTCGTTTTTAATGCTTTGATGTATAAATTTAATTCCTATTTTTAATGAATTTTAAAAGTGTAATTAAATCTTATTCTTCAAGAATTACTTTCGCACAAAATAAAATTAAAATTTAATGTGCACAAGCATCGTAAAAATTACCTTTAATTCACTTGCCTTCGCATTTGCAAATGCTCTGGTTAAAAAATAAGTTAATTACTTCTAAAAAATTAGATCTACAAAAGGGTAATTTTCAGCATGTGATTGTATAAAATTTAAAAAAAAAATAGGAAATACGATAATTGGTAGAAATTTGATAACAAAGTGACGATTTATCGCTTTTGATCTATCCATTTCTTTGTATTTTAGGACTATTAGAAAATAATACAGAAGGTTGTCACATTTGGCAATTTACCGCCAACTAAAGTCAAAACTTGCTTTCCAAATTATTAATTCACTTAATTCTTATGAATTGTCTTAATTAATTTAAGTCCTTAACTTTTTTAAACTAATTGAAACTATCATATGTTGTTTTTTTCATAATCATAAATTTTTAATTAATTTAAAATTTCATAATCATTTCATAAAATTAGGTTTCAATAAAAAAATTTGCTTTAAAAAACCAGCTTTGTTTATAAAGCATATTCTAAAGTAAATAATGTTTTACACAATGAATCATCTGTTCTTTCACTTTTTATAAGGATTCATAAAAGCATAATACATTTCGGATATTGATTTTAAAATGCTATACTAAAAGCTAAATTTTTTTCCGAAGGCCAATCCATAAACATAAAACGACAATTTTTATCATCATAATCTGAACGCAATCGACTGAAATATTTTGCTCATGATTCATTTTTGAAATGATTCTATTAAACTCATAGTTCTTTCGTATTGCTTTTCAAATAATACAATAATGGAATATCATCTATAAATGCAATATCCTCGGAAAATATTAAAGATTTTCTTTTCAAATGAATTGAAATGAGTTCTGAACTCAAATACTGCCCATGTAGTAGTTATGAGGTTATACGTTTCATGTATTTTTATGCTATTCTTTCTTTTAATGATTTACAGCTTTCGTGAGAAAAGAAAATTTTCCTTCATTTACAATAAAAGATAGTCTATCAAAATTTTCAAAAAAATATTGATCATTTTGGTTACAGCTTTGTTCATTTTATGAATTTTCAAGTATTATTTTACAAATCCATGATAAGATTTCTTTGCACGATTAGTTTTATGAGGAAGAGATAAGTACTACTATTTTAGTACATCCTGAATAATTGGAAGGTCACTGATTTGACTGTGAATTAAGAATAAAAATTATAAGATATTATATTTTATAATATTAATAATTTTTTTAATTAATTTATAATTTTTTAAAATTAACGTATATATTTTTTAAAAATTATAAGTTATTAAAACAAATTTTTATAAAGAAAAAATTAAAACAATAATTTCAAAATCAGGTAAAGATTTAGAATAATGAAAGCAAAATAAAAAGTAAACATATTGGAAAGCAATATTTTTCAAAAATAAAAAATAAATAGTTCAGATGAATTTATGAATTACATGCATTGAAGACAAAATTGTTGTTGTTGAGTAGCGTAGAATATTTATAAAACTTTTTCTAATTTAATTTTTCGGTATATAATGACAATTTATTTTTAATTTCAAATCCTCTTCTTTCCATTCCAATCTCTTTCATATGCATTTTATGTTTTCTAAATTTTCCAAATTGCAATTTTTTTTAATTACAGTGATTACTCTCATATAAATGTTACCTATTTATAATTGGAGATAATTTTCTACGGTTGTTAGTATGGTTTATACAAAAACTGATTTTCGAATTTAATTCCAAATACAAAATTGGTTTGAGCTAACTTTAGAATTTCGAAAACAGAAAAGGGAAAACATTTTATTTGTATAAAATAAGAAATAAAATCAATATCAAAGTCAAAATAATAAAAAAATCAAAGCTAACATTTATATATTGCTTACATAAAATAACGAAAACTCAATCAAAAATTCCAATAATAATTATATTATTTTCACTAATTTTGATTTCTCCTAAGAAAACAGGATTTTTAAAAACATAAAATATCCACTAAACAGTGGCTAAGTTCTGTTCTTATTTTAGACACAATATTGTCAGATATTGATAATACTCGATAACTAGCTATAGTTTTATAGTTTCCATCAAATAATAAATCTTTTTTGTTCCTTTATTTGTTGCCACAAATAATGAAAAATAAACTTTCAGTATCATTGGATTTGTAAGTTTTTCTTCAGTGTCTTCATGAAACTTTTGAATTGATTTGCCGTTAGCTTCTTTTAAAAAATCATTACTGTGATGAGTAGTTTCTTAAATTTGCTTTTCATCAGAATTGGTTTACACATAAAAATTCGGAAATATTATAGACAATATATTTCCATATAGCTTCATAATTTCGGATTTTGGAAATAAAGTGCACTAGATTTCTTGCTGAATTAGAAATGCTTGTGGATTTAAAAAATGCAGCAAACGTGTTGTTAATTCTACTTGTCTTCTTTCTTGTAGACTTTCTTCTAAAGCCCATGACATTTACAAAACGCAATAGCAAAATAAATAAATTTGGTACACAGGTTCAGAATCTAAAATATCAATTGTTGTGAAATTTGAAGCAAATATGTCTAACTTTTAACTATCTGTAATTGGTACTTTCAAGCAATATGTAAATACAATAATTCATAAAGTATGGAAAAATATAAAGTCGTCTTTCAAACTTATTTCTGTATTTAAATTTTGTAGTTCATTTGAACGAAATTCAAATATACCTTCACTTCTTAATAAATTGGTACCTCGTCACCTTAACCTGTTAGAAGAATCAGTTCCAACTCTTAAAGTTCTTTTTGAAAAGGAACATCCAGAATTTCAGGAAAATCCATTTTCATAATTTAAAAGCCGGTTTTTATATGAAATCAATTTACATTTACCAATTAAACCCTAATTGTTAGCTTATTAACTATTTGAATAAAAAAAGGGACATACATTTTTTTAGATATTTAAAGTTATTTTTTTTTCTTTTAATCAGTCTTTCGCATGCAAATATCTCATTCAATAGGTTCATGAATTCATACACGAATGCGAGTGATTTTATGGGCATTATTGTAACTTTTTTTCTATATTTTATGGAAAATTGCTTAAACCTGCTTTGTTTTATTAAAATATATTTAGTTACTAATACCTTACAATTTGTTTGCTTTTATAAGTTGAATTAGAGCTTTTCTCAAGAAATTCTACAACTTAATGGCCTTTCAACAACAAAAAAAACTTTCATCTTCAAATGAAAACATATAATTAGATTCAACTCCAAAAAATTTAACTTTGTTTTCTTTTATATTTAAAAATGAAGTTATCAGGAAATAAAGAGAAATAAAACTCAGATGTCCAGTGCAAAATTCAATCAATGCTTCCCAATAGCAGAGTAATATTTGTCCCTCTCTTCCCTTCTTTTTCCGGCAGAGAATTTCACCGATGCTCTTTTTCCTTTTCAAGTTTTATTTCTTAAATTGCACAGAAAATGATCTTAAAGGAAGGATACTTTCATTTCCGCTTTTCCATTGGAGTAGAAACATTTGAAACTAAACTTGTAATTCGAAAACAAAGATGATGAAAATAAAGTTTCTTTCGAATGCACGGCCTTTGAAAAATTCTGATAAGAACTTTAAAATAAAAGGAAGGCTTAAATACTTGACCTTTCAAGAGGACTCAAGTGTTGTAGATTTTATTCCGATAGAAAATTTCTAATAAAGATAAAAGATGAATATATATAATAAAAGCGATTTAAAATTACATTTTTAATTGTGTAAGAAATTCCTTTTTGTACTACAACAATAATTTTTTAAATTTAATTAAAGAATGTTCGCATTTTTATTTCTTATATTTATATTTTAATTTATAATTTTTCTTTTCCTGGTCTTTATATTTTTACTTAATATCATAGTTTAGTTAACCTTTGCATTCAATTGTTTAACCGATTTTTTTGTAGCCTGGTCTTCTTGACTTTCTCCGATATATATAAATATATATGACCAAGACTGGTTTCAGAACCATACATCGCTTTGTTCAAGGTGATATCCACATCTCTATGTGTGTATTATACATTTAATTACATCAAATAAAAATTTCTGTGTTTAAAAATGAATTCATTTTAAAAATTTTATCAATGCTTGGATCTAGAGATATATTTACAAATCAACAAAATTTCACAATCTTCGTACAAAGTTTACCACATCTCGAAAGCATTTCAGAATGAAAAAAAAGTGAAATCTGCATATTTTTATATAAACAAAAGAAACACAAAGATTAAATCATTGTAGCTAAAATGAAGTTGAATTGCATTACATGTCAATAATAAATGTATTTTTATAAAATACACCTACAACATATTTCATAAACTAACAAAAAAATATGTAAAAACTACAGAATTAATACTATAAATGTAAGAGTTTTTTTCTGGAATTTAACATGATTTAGAAAATATTTTTCCGCAGTATTATTTTCGGTAATTATGGCGGAAAAATTCCAAAGTTTCCTTAACTTTTAATCAATAGAAATATAATTTCAGTCCGTGCTAGGTACACATTTGAACATCCCATATTAAATATGTAAAAAGCTTGATAAGTAGGTACGCAATTATAAATAATAGAGAAAACACACATGCCTGTGGAATTTCCTTTTAATTTCCATTGTAGAGATATTACAAACTTCTAAATTCAATCTCTTTGTTTTCATAGTTTCGATCCTAAGATCATTTGCACGACATTAATTAAATTAATGTCTTGTGAATTTAATTAAGTTTATCAATTGACAAATGTTTTTGAAAATATAAAATTGATTATTGTGATTATGAACAAATATTTATAAATGTATGTACAATAATTTAAATCTAGTAAACGAATAAAGGAATAGACAGTTAACTGAGATATATTGTGAGCTCTCATGAAAACTCCACGTCCCCTATGATCGTTTGTACGAGCTTCTCTAATGAATTAATTAATTAAGCGCGCACAACACATATTCGATCAATCAAGAAAACGAAGAGGGAAAATACGCAATGGTAGCATTTTTGAAACTCACAATAGTTTCTTTCAGTAAACATTTGATATCTTGCATTATAGATATAATTAAATGATTCTTAGCAAGTTGAAATACATTTAAGTTACAAAATATAATTCAAGTAACAAAAAAAGTAAAACGAAATAATTGAAACTCAATAATGTATTTTTCTTTTAAAATAAAAGTAATTTATTGTAATAAAATTTAAAAAAACCACCCACTTTTTTTAAATTTAAAATTGATAAAAGATTCTTTATGCATTGCATATCGAAATATTTTATGTATGGAAACGTTATTTCAAAGTATAGTTAATTAATGTATTTGAAAAATCTATATCGGCTTAATATTTTTAATTTATCTACTGTGTATAAACATCCTCTTCTACTGTGTATAATTTCGATATAAATTACTAGATTTAAAGATCTTCAAAATTAGCAACATTATGTGCTGACTC
>JAPMOQ010038154.1:0-19361 GCA_026543055.1 Argiope trifasciata | reverse complement strand
TGTTAATATCGTGCCGGTCCTCCTTTTGCCCGGCGAAGTGCAACAACTCGACGTGTCATGGAGTCCACAAGTCGTTGGAAGTCCTCTGCAGGAATATTGAGCCTGTATAGACGTCCATAATTGTGAAAGTGTGGATGGTGCAGGAGTTTGGGCACGAAAGAACCTTTCGATGATGTCCCATAAATGCTCGATGGGATTCATATCGGGCGATCTAGGTGGCCAGATCATGCTCTGGAATTGACCGGAATGTTCTACAAACCAATCGCAAACAGTTCTGGCCCGGTGACATGGCGCATTGTCATCCATAAAAATCCCATCGTTGTGTGAGTACGTGAAGTCCATGAATGGCTGCAAGTGACCTGCAAGCAGCTGAACATAACCATTTCCAGTCAATGATCGGTTCAGTTGCACCAGAGGACCGAATCCATGCCATGTAAAAACAACCCACACCATTATGCAGCCACCACCAGCTTGAACAGTGCCTTGCTGACAGTTTAGGTTCATGACTTCGTGGGGTCTGCGCCACATTCGAACTCTACCATCAGCTCGTAACAACTGAAATCGTGACTCATCTGACCACGCCACGGTTTTCCACTGCTCTAGGGACCAGTCGATATGCTCAAGAGCCAAGGAGAGTCGCTGCAGGCGATGTCGTGCTGTCAGTAAAGGCATTCGAGTCGGTCTTCTGCTGTCATAGCCCAAGGAAGACAAATTTCGCCACACAGTCCTATCGGACACGTCCCTCGTACGTCTCACATTGATTCCTGCAGTTATTTGACGAAGTGTTGCGTGTCTATTAACATTGACCACTCTACACAGACGTCGGCGGTCTCGGTCGTTAAGTGCAGGTGGTCGCCCACTGCGCTGTCCATGATGGGATGGGATGCCTGAAATTTCATACTCTCGGCACACTCTTGATACTGTGGATCTCGGAATGTTGAATTCACTAACGATATCCGCAATGGAATGACCCATGCGTCTAGCTCCAACTAACATTCCACGTTCAAAGTCTGTTAATTCTCGTCGTGCCGCCATAAATCACGAAAAACCTGTTCACATGAATAACTTGAACACAAATGAAAGCTCGGAAAAACGAACTGCACATTTATACTTTTTCGCTGCGCTACTACTGCCATCTGTATATTTGCATATTGCTATCCCATGACTTTTGTCACTTCAGTATATATATATATATATATATATATATATATATATAATTTTTTACTCTGTAACTTTTTGAATAGCAAATAATCCATTCTTCTGGAACTAAAACTTCTAGACATGAAATATTGGAAATTATTATTTCAACAAAATTTTTGACATAAATTCACTTCTATAAGAATGATCTTATGGGACCATTTACAAATTAAAAATATGCTACTATTTGGTTACTTTATTAAATTGCTTCTTAAAATAATAGGTAATTAGATAAATTAACTCAGTAAATTTTAAGCATGAAACGATGGTATTCCTTATTATGTTTTAGAAGATAACATTATTTTGCTAAATAAGACTGATCGATCGGAAGATCATTTAATGAATAAGAATTTATAACTTTTTCAGAAACATAGTTATTGACTGAAATTATATAAAATGTCATTATTTCCTTCATATTTAAGCATATTTCCAACTAGAACTACGTGTGTATTTGCTATGATTTAGAAGGACTTAACCACTGTCGTAACAAATAAAAATGGAGATACTGCCATGGATTTACAGTGTTTTAAATATCTGCAATTTACTCTTCTAACTTATTTACCACACCTACATAAAATTAGAGGCACTGCGATGGATTTACAGTGCTTTAAAGATCTGCAATATACTCTCTAAAAATATATTATACCAACATAAGGATGGCAGATACTACGATGGGTTAAATAGGTATTAGCAGAGGTCAGGCATCTACTCTCTGTATTTATTCATCAAATCGGTATGAAGACAGCAGATAAAACAAAACATTTAATGTGCGCAAAAAATCCGTAGAAATTTTAAGTAAAAGGAAACATTAAACATGAAAAAAAATGCAAGTAATTATACTTTAAATCTTACCATTGCCTTCGTCATCTTTGAAGGATTTTTGTCGCAACTATATAAATCAATATATATCTGAATCCAGATGTGCAGATTATAATATGAATCGCTCATCAATGAATCTTTTATACCTTATCAACGGGAAATTGATCTAAATATGGGTATTGTTAGTTGTGGTTTTGCAAATGATTTCTAAATGTGCAAATAAACAGTGCACCCTTATTGCATTGATGCAGTATTTAGAAATTTCGAGTTAGTTCTTTTTTTTTTCTTTTTTTGCGTGATAGTAAACTGCGAAGAGGTGTTTTTTTGTTCCTGAACAAAGCTACAAATAATGCACCCTATCACTATTCCAAGTTTAATAAATAAATTTTTAGCTGTACTTCCTGGACTTGTTTTCGATTTATGCCGTTGTAGTTGCTGAAAACCCTGGATTGCGTGATTGTTTTATATACTCCCACAACAAAAAATGTGAACGTGTTTCAACGATGTATGACCTTAATATTGAGTAATAAATTGAGCAATACATTTGAAAATTGTAGTAAACACGAAAAAAATATTTTTACAGTTGTAGCTAAGATCAAAAGTTTCATGTTAATTTTAATCACTTCCCCTCTTTTTTTTTTTCTTTTTTTTTTTTTTTGTAAAATTTGAATTACTTTCGAATTTTTAATCAGTAATATCAAAAATCTGTCTGTTTTATTTATATGTATGTACTTAATTTTAAGGATACGACCTATTCTTATTTGCATAATGTTGAATTCAAAAACTCATTATCAAATTCATCTTTGTCTATTTTTAATATAATAATTTCAAAGCGAAAGAAGTTACACAAATGAAATTGGTCTTGACATTAAAGGAGTAGATTTTAGTCGAATTTTGGACAATATCTGTTAATGGGATTTCTGTCCTTCCATTTGTGATCATTTCAGCGAGGTTAAAGCAAAAAAAAAACATTTAAGGACAGCCAGTATATTCAGCTATTATTTTCCCATCACAAAAATTTTAGATACATAATCAAAGTTTGGAGCAAACTCACTTAACGTTTGGTATACTTTCTCTCTCTCAAGTGAACTCAGTTTACTCAAAAAACATAACTAGTTTTTTACAAGAAATTTAGATTGATATCTTCATATTCAAAAAGAAAATACGTGTTAAATTTTAGTTCAAATTCACCGGAAAGAGGCACTATTTCAAAGAGTATATTCGATTGGAATATATGAAAAATGTTATAGTACATAATCATATGTGAAGGCTGCTGAATTTCACTTTTGTTTGGAACAACTTATCTCTATTATTTCAGAGAAAATGCTTTCCAGAAATTTTTTGTTTATTACATTTAATGCTTAAAATGTGATTAATAGATTTTTTAAATAAGTTTGGCACTTAAAGTGTTACAAAACATAACTATTCCTATCTTTATATACTGATAAGAAAAATCATTAGGGAATAATTTCTTCCAGCTGAACAAATTAATAAATTTGCTAGTAATAGGTATACTTTGATGAGTGATCTCGACTAATAGGAATACAATTTTAAAACATAGATATCGATTTCGTATAGATATCTTTCATAGATATCTATTGTAGCCTAAACACTCTGAATTCTCGCCTTTAATACAGAATTGAAGGTCTTTGTAAGCATTTCTTGTGCTTATATGTATTTCTTTTTGTTTCATCATTGACGCTTATCCAAGGGTCACATTTCTTGCACAGCTATGCAAAGAAACGCTCATAGATTCATTTAGATCCACAATACCCAAAAGTAATGGTTATTTTCAACTGTTCAATAAAATAGTTAATGTTAAAACAAAATAGAAAACTTTTGGATGGACCCACTTCAATTTAAAATATCTAATGTTAAGTATAAATGTATTATATTTCATTAAGTTTCATATGTCAAATATGATTAAAAAAATTATTCTAATATAATGACTCGACTAAAACTTTTTTTATCATTTCCATTGAATGAAATGAGATAATATTTAACCGTTTAAATTGTTAGATTTTGTATTTTGTAGCTATTTCAGCTTGTTAATAAGTATATTAGTTTTTTCTATTCTTCACAAAAACTTGGTAGGCAATGAATTTCCTTTTTTAAATTCTCTTTTTTGTTTTCCTATTATATACTTTGAATAATTTAATACTTGCAAATAGCTATTAAATCATAAAAACTATTCAAAACAAATATCTACTAATAATGATGGTGTGTATGTGTGCTTTGATCTCATGATTCCAATGTACTACTTAAAAATTAGTTCATCGGAGCAATTTTTTTTTAAATTTTTATTTGTTAAGAATTAGGCGAGATTTTTGGTTTCTTTATCATAACTTCCGATGCAAAAAGGAATTTTACACCACCTAATACTTTAAAAAAATCTTTTTAGGGATATCAATTTAGTTACTCTCAAACTTTCTCAAACTTAAATTTAATTAACATTTAAAGATATTTCAAGTATAGTTTACAACAATATATTCAGAGTTTTGAATATAATCTTTCCATTGTTTCATGGGATATTTAACTGCTGATTTTTTCCAACGTAATGCTAAGAAAAAAATTGTATTTTATATCTGTGCAATTTATAGAAAGAATTTGAAAATAAAATCAAGTTACACAGAAAATTAGAAAATAGGAAATTTTTAATATCATTATTCTAATAAGATAGTTCCTATATACAATGGGCATGAAAAAGGCAAAACTATTATGTTAAAATTATGTTTTTAAATGTACATCTCTGGGAGAATATACACTATTATTGTTATGCATAGAGCACTTCATTGCAACCAATATTCCAGAGGAACTAGATGATCGCCAAAGGCAACAGTCAGATATAAAAATAGAACTGAAATAATAAATACAATCATAATAAATTATAAATGAAACTTATGAGTTATTGAAAGAAGATATATTCATTAACTTTGATGTTTTTAATTCAATATTTTTTTCTCAGCCCTTGAATTTCCAACAACCACAGTGCTAAAATATCTCTTATAAATCGAATGCATTTTAATTAATTTTTGATCAAAGCAAAAAAGTTTACTATTATAACTTTTATAAGGCATTTAATTCATTCTAGGATTTAAACCATTTTATTTGGATTCAAGCAAAAATCCAATCAATATTTTCTCTGGCCTAAAATTATTTTCGTAAACTGAAATATGAATTACAATGTTTACTTTAAAATTTTGTAATTCAGCTTTTTTATCCACATAATTATATGATTTTTATGAACTGAATTTCTTAATTAAAAATTGAAAAGTAGTTTTTATAGTATCAAAAGCTTTAATTGTAAATATTATATTCTTTAAAAGATTCTAATCATTTATTTATTAAATGTTATAAAAACCACTAAATTGATGGATATCTGTGAGATAATTCATATTCATAATGGTGAAAAATAAAGCTATTAAAATGATAAGGCTTTGATACCTGTTAAATTTTTCCTTTTGAAGTATGCATTTCTGGGTGAATGTATACGAACTTAAAGTTATTTTAAGGGGAATAAAATACATTTCTCTATCAGACTTCTATGAGACCTAAATTTTCACTATCCTAATTTTCAGCGTAGTCCCGTGACTTTAAAATTAGTCAAATACCATCGTATTGATTAAATAAAACCCTAATACTTTACATATACAGAGATAATTGAAAAATTGCAATACAATGACACACTTGTTTGCATTATTGATAAGTATTTATTACATCCAGGCACTACAGAAAAAACTATATTAAGAATCTTTCGGTTAATAGAAACTAATTAATGCGTGGCGTATTTCAAGAAATTTATTTTCCATAGTTGGTGAAGCTTCTAGCTTGCTGCATTCCCTGCTCCATTGCTTTTTTAGCTTGCTCCATTCCATCTTCAGCTTGCTCCTTTCCTGGTATTTCCATATTCCCAACCCGCTCCATTGGATTTTTGAAAGCAGAAGAAAAGGTCTCCTGTTTGAAATAGTCCATACCATTTTGAGGTGAGCTTTCAGCTAGATACACTACAGCAGCGCTGACAATCAATAAAGTAATCTAAAAAATAAAATTATTAATTGAAAAAAGTAATATGGTGAGCTTCATACTAAATGTTGTTTAAAAAATTTAATTCAGAATAATTTACCAGCGAAAATTCTGAAATCTATATAAATAAAAAGGAATGTTTGTCTGTATGTATGTCTCTTATGCGCTGCCGTACTGCTCATAAGATTGCGATGAAACTTCGAATACATTTAAGGGATGGTTATAGGCATAGTAAAATTATGCAATCTATATAAATAAAAAATTAATGTTTGTCTGCATGTCTCTTATGCGCTGCAGTAAGCTCATCCGATTGCGTCTTAAGTAATAAAGTTAATAAAATAGAATGAATCTTATTTATGCTTCTCCTTTATATATCTTTCAATACCAATGATCTATTCATTTCCAAATAAAATAAGTATTATTCTTATTTTATTCGGAAATTAATATTATTCTTTCTGTCATTCCTAATCAAACAAGACAGATATTTTAAATTCCAAACGATATTTCCAAAATTATTTCTTCTGCGGCAGCAACGCGCCGGGTACCAGCTGGTAAAAAATAATCCTTAATTTAATCAGGATTTAATTTGGTTATATTAACTACCCATTATAAAACCGCACTAAGCTTATTTTGGGATGGACCTTGTAATTTTGAGTTGCAATCACATCACTAGAACGGCACCTGTTTCGAAGCTTCCACGCCACTCCAGCAGAGAAAGGGGGGGGGGGATTGGCTTCCGCCAAGAACGCTTAGACTACGGTTCTTTCGTGGAATCAGATCACCAGCCTGAAACGTTTGGTTCTAAAGCCGAGATCTTACTGCCAGGCCAAAGCGGTCTCCTAATTTTATAAGGATTTCAATCGGCAAGTTACATTTAATAAAATTATCTTGAGCCATTTCCAGGTATAAGTAAAATATTCATATTCATATAAATGAATAAAAATTAGAAGGGGGAGGCCTTCTTTTAACTTTCAGGTGCATTGTACATGTAGTGAGTTTTGAATTTTATGATACATTTCATAGTACATTAAAAAGAATCGAGTACGCATTTGGAAGTCTTTCTTTCGGCTTATTAAGTCCAAAATTTGAAACAATTTTAATATTTAATTCTGCACAGTAACGAACACAGCAAAAAAAAAATTATAATAGAATATAATTAATATAAATTCTAAAAAAAAATATTTCTAAATAACCTAAAATTTTTAATGTAACTATCTGAATTACGTTTCAAAAATCATAACATATCTAATTTCGATTGATGATTTCCAATTACATAAAAGACCAATACTATTTAAATATATTAGTTTCTATTAGAACAAACATGACCAGATAATAGCTGCCAGCAAAATATTTTCAACGAGATTTCCAAAATATTTCAAACAATAACTTTCCAACGAGATATCTTGTGCTTAAGTTGAAAATACATCAAAGTTAATTTTATTTTACCAAGGTTGAAAAAAGATGGAAAAGTTGGATAAGAATGCAAATGATAACAACTTTCCAACAAGATGCCAGGTACTTAGATTAAAAACACGTCAAAGTAAGGGATTGAAAATTACTTTTTTTTCTCCCCATTCAATTCGTTTTTTCTTCCTTAGAACAGAAGAGAATATAATAAAACACATTCTTATTTGAATAAGGTAATTAATATACTCAGAGTAATATATAAAGCTTTAAATACTAAGAAATACTGAATAACATTAACAATTTATCATTTTATAAATAACAATATTAAGGGAAATTAAATACTCAAAAATATTATAATCATCAAGGTTGTTGTTGTTGTGTGTGCGTGTGCGTGTGCGTGTGCGTGCGTGCGTGCGTGCGTGCGTGCGTGCGTGTGTGTGTGTGTGTGTGTGTGTGTGTGTGTGTGTGTGTGTGTGTGTTTACATAAAACTATTAATTTTTATTCAGTAATTCGATTGACATAAGGTATTGTTATAGAAAGAACAGCAATGGAGCTGTTTTTCTTTAAATTCACGAAAATCATAGATATAACAATGCAGTGAAAACGCTATAAACTCTAAGAAAAACAACACTATATATATTGAAAGTACTATTGTAATTTTCATATTTGAAATTAAGCATGTTTTTACATTAGGAGAAAAAATGCATATCATATCATTTGAAATGGAGGAATCTTTAAGTAATATATCCCGTTCCGGTTTAATTTTACGAATTTATATAAATATTTCAATAAAATATAAAAATAAATATAAATATTTATATAAATATAATATTTTATTTATATAAATATTTCACAGAAAAAATAAATTGAATTTAAACAATTGAAAAATTGCATAAGGAGATTTTTTTAAATAGTAAATGTAGAATATTATTGATGTTCACATTTAGATTTGAAATAAAAATAAATATCCTATTCATTAACAGGTGACGGATGATAGTTCTGATGATTTTTTTAAACATTTTATTGAGGGCCGTGGTGGCCTGATGGTAAAGTCTCGGCTTCGGAATCGAAGGGTTTCAAGTTCGAGACTCGATTCCACCAAAGATCCTTCGTGTGAGGGGGTCTGTTGCACGTTAAATCTTTCAGGCCAAACGTCCTCCCGCTGGTGTGGCGTGGTGTGGAGAGGGGGTGCCAGTTCAGGTGTCGTCCTCGTCATCTGACCGTCGTTCAAAATTACGAGGTCCGTACCAAAATAGCCTTCGTGTTGCTTTGAAACGGGACGTTATTATAACTAAACTAAACTAAAAAAAACATTTTATTGATATAATTTGCCGTACAATTTCACCATATGGTTAATTTCATAGGTAAGAAACCAGCCTAATGAAAGAAAATTCCACTTGATTCAATGAGAAAAAAATAAACGGATAGAAACACAAGTTTTAGATCAAATAATCTCCTATGATGCTTTATAAGTAAAACATCTTATTAAAAATAAGCATATTTGAATAGCTTATTATATTATAAATCGTTTATATCAAATCTTTTTTAAAGTATCGATTTGGAAAGGGGGAGGGATTGCATCTAGTGCAAGAATAGCGTTACTTAGAAATCTACAAACCTTGCATAAACTCCTTTAGTATTTAAATTTTTTCAGACAAATATAAAGCAATGATATTTTTTTTAAATAATACTAGTACCAAAATCTTACCAATTATGATACAAAAGACACATACATATGAAACATATTTTTTAAACAATGTAAGAAGAAATATAATACCAACGATAATACAAAAGACATAAAAAAACATATTTTTTATATTATACTAGTACAAAAATAATACTAGTATTAATACTAAAATCTTAGTACTTACCATAGTCTTCATAGTTGCAGGGTTTATAATTTCCGAAAAATTCAAGATAATGAAAATTATGTTGAAAGCTCGTTGTACCGGTTCCAAAAAAAAAAGAAACGCTTTTATACAGAAAAAAAAATATTATCATTTTTATGGAACTCAATAAAAATATATGCAGTCAACAACAATCTATTGTGCATATATTTAAGACGCACAGTAAAAAACGGTATCGCAAAGGGTATACAATAATTACTTATACAATAATTGCTCCATATAATCCAGAAGTCGAATATAATCGTAAAATGAAAAATGTTAAAAGGAGTGAATTAATAGCAAATTATTCTGGATAATATGAATATTAAATCTATGATTAATTCATTTCTTGAGCATGAAAGTCTGAGTATCCAGAAAAGCTTTGTTCTGAAACCACAGATTCGGTTGCTTTGTGACGTCATTCTGTGCCATAAAAAAAGAATACGTAAGCAGGCCTAAAATAGACTTTTATGGATAGAAATACCCTTTGTATATTTTAACATGAAATAATACCTAAAATGTGTGTATTTAAAATTTTAACTATGATAGCAGTACCTATTCCTAAAAAAAAGAATTTATAGTTTCAATACAAAATATTAAAAAATAGCTTATAGTTGCCTCAAATGTCATCTTCTTTATTTTAGTTGTTTACAATATATCTTATTTCATGTAAAGGTTGTCTCAAAATTAACACAAGGTTTGAATTTGCCACCATCATCGTAGTAAAGTGTTGGGAGTTCTGTTAAAAAACAGATAATTTATGCTTACTAAAAATGGTGTCTTACGCGATGGAATAACATGTTTTCATTGTTGAAAATTTCAAAAAACAATGAAAGTCTGAAGGTCATAGTTCAAAACATTGTGAGCTGACTTCCAAGATCATGTGATTTAAAACCATCGGATTTCTTTTTTAGGGGCCATTTAAAGTCAAATGTCTGTATTAACAAGCCCAAAAGCATGCGTGCATCGAAGAAGAAAGTTAAAAATTGTATCAACGAAATTCAGCCACTTTTATACAAGCTGGTAATGGAAAATTTCAATAAAAGCTTGCATATGGCAGCAAGACCTTGAAAGTCATTTGCCCTATGTGCTATTCCATTATTCCATATTATGAGTAATTCCAATGTGCCATTAACTATGTGTTATACCTTATCTTGTGTACTTTGCGATTCAGTAAAAATATAACAATTTAAAGAAAAAAAACTGTGTTTTTTATCAAATTCAAATGTAGTGTTAACAAGTTGCAATATCGTGCATCGCACCATTATTATTAACTATAAACTATCAGCAGTCAAATAGTATTTTAATAAGGTTGTCAACACTTTACTGCACCAATGCAATTCAAATCATCCATTAATTTTGGAACACCATTTAGTTTGGTTACACATCAATGCTATTTATAATGCATTCTAAGTCGTGTTTTGATTGGATATCGATTTTGTTTTATACTTTTTTATACCTGTTATTTACAAAGAAGTAAATTTAATAAAAATAATTTTGAAAGAACACGTTTTTAAGAACAAGTTTTGTATGTGCCAAAAAAACGGAGTTTAATTATTTCAATTATCTTCCAAGTTTTTATTCTGTAATTTTTAACTTATCAATATTAATTTTATTGAATCTTTATATCAAGGGTCTTAGAACATGAAATTGTAGTTTATAGGTTGTACGAATAATATGGGATCAAAACTTATTCAAATCTATCGATTAAATTCTAAAACTATTTAAATAATGCATTTTCATTCAAACTTTCTCAAAGTACAAACGTCCAGACTTTGGAGTGGAGAACTATATATAATTTTACTGTACATTAATTATCCTTTTAAGCAGTGCAAATCTTAAATGTAAATCTCTTAGATAAAAATAAAAATTTTATAATGACGTCAATTTTTTATTTAGATAAAAAAAACATTTGTACGGCATTATACTGGAGTTAAAGTTGGCACCGATAATTTTTTTTTACTTTTTATAGAAGATTACTTAATTTTCTTCCATTTTTTTAGTTGATTCTATTTTGTTCATTTTTATGAACATTGTTTTGTTCAAATATTATAAAACTTACTTTTTTTAGTAGTCTATACTTATAATAAAGCCCAATGTGTGTGTGTGCGTGTGCGTGTGCGTGTGTGTGTGTGTGTGTTGGCGCTCTACAGGCCAGACCGTTGGACCTACAGCTACCAAATTAGGTACATGTATACCTTGGAGGTCCGGAATGTGCACCTCGGAGCCCTTTTTTCGAATTTTTAATTACAATTCGAATTAATTAAAATTTAAGCGAAATTTTGACGTTTTTCCGCTATAACTTCCAAAAATATGATCGCATAAACATGATTTTTACATCAATTTAAAGATTAAAAAATTAGCCTTTTAATGGTATCAGTGTTTTAATGCATAACTTAAGCTTCTACTTTTAACGAATTTTTAAAGAAATATTTTAACCAAGTTTTTTTGCACGTGAATGGATAAGATAAAAGAATGCCGGAAGTTCAAATAAAAAAATATCATCGCAAAATTAATCTAAAGGAGTGCAACTTTCAGCACGTGACTGGATGAAATAAAAGAAATATAAAATGTGATATTTTCTTTAAAAAATAAATGCAAAGCAAAGGTTTCTACAATCGTTTGCAATATCTATATCATTAACTAAATAAATCTTCTTTATTTGCAGAAAACCTGATTGAATTTAGACAGGATATGCATTGAAATCCCGACTTAATGGCATATTTATGTAATCGTTTGCAATATCTGTATCATTAATTTAATACATTTTTTCCCTTTCACGCTTTCTTTAAAAAAACATATTTAATATTTTGGCAACATCATCGATTTTTTTTTTAATATTTTGGAAGCATAACCGATGGTTAAAACTGACTGATTTATAAAATTAAAGAATATTATTTGGAAAAGGTGTACTTTTAGAACTTTCCGTCCATCATCTTAAAGAAAATATTAATTTCAGGCCAATACATGCCCGGAATTACTTCAAAGCTAATGAATATGTGATTTAATTGAGAATTTTAGAACGCATTACTCATGGCGAACCAGCTGGTCGCCAAAGGCGGCTAGTAGGTAATATAACAGAAATTCATCTTTTTGATTAAGGAATTATTTTGTTATTAAATTCTTTCCACATGATAATTTATTGATCAATAGTTTTAGAACTCTTTCATATTGATATTTTTCAGTATCTTTTAAGGTATGTTGCTTTAGTATAAATGTGATAAAAAATATTTAAATCCAGAAAATTGTTCGATTTTCAAAGTTTTCAATAAATCTCTCATGAAGAAATGTTATTATACTTCTATCAGCCCAAAACATGCACAAAATGATTCCTTTATAGTTTATACGATGAAAATAGGATTCATCTCAAATTGTACTCATATCAATGAACTTTTTTCTATTCTAGTAATTTATTTTGATGGCACAATATTTCATTTCAAAAGTAAATAAATGAATAGTCAATGAAAATAATGCAAATTATATTTTGTTGTTCAGCTATTTCATCGTGATTTATATTCTAAATATCCTTGATAAAGTCAGAAATTATTTTTTTGATAAGACTTATCTTGAAATTAGAATACAGAAGTTAGCAATGATTCATTTCCATGAAATTCTTAAATAATAGACTAAAACAAATGTAGTTGTTTTTTTAATCAGTAAACATTTTATCTTTAGTATTGCTTAAAAAGAAATTAAGGATTTTTTTCTAATTCCATGTCACTAATTAAATGAAGTAACAATCAAAACTTTCGAAATTAAGTCTTAGAGAATCAGAGTTTCTTTAATTTAGTAAAAATGCGATTATTATTAATTTTTATAAATTATCTATTTATAATAAAATAATTTTTTCCTTTATAAATTATCAGGCTTATTTTTAGAATGATTAAAACATGCAAAATTATTTTTGGTAAAAACTATATTTCCATAATTTGAAATTATATACAAATCATTTAAGAACGGAACACATTTCATAAATTCCATAATAGAAGCACAGCTTTATTGACAAAAGAAAACAATTTAACATCAAATAAGTACAATTGAGTATCAAAATACATTTTTCATTTCTGCATTAAGACTTTTTTTTTATTTGCCACCATCTGCTCCTCCTTGACCTCCAGCTCCTGCTCCCGCTCCTGCATCGAAACCAATTCCAGCACCAGCTCCTGCCTCACCCCCTGCGCCTCCTTGGCCTCCACCATTTCCTCCAGCACTACCACCAAAACCCACATTAGCGCCTGCTCCTGCTCCAGCTCCAGCTTCGCCTCCGCCTCCAGATTGTCCACCTCCAGGAGCTGCCTCAGCAAGCCCCAAGGTCACCAACAGTACGACAGCAACAGTTACCTATAAAACAAATGTACTGAGTCAATCTTCTCTAAAATAATTTCAAAATGTTAATTTGCCGATTTCCAGATACCAAATTAAAATATGGGAAATAACTTAATAATTAATGCAGAAAATGGAATGTTAAAAGATTCAATCATTTATTTGCACTTGTTGTAGCAATGGTACTAAATTAAAATATTTCTAATCCTTTAATATAGTCACCGGTGTTGAACAACATTATTGACAGCCTGTTATAAGGGATGCAGAAGAAGAAAATTATCTGGCAAATGGAAAGAAATGGTTTCACCAAGTTTCAAATTTTTGAAACTTGGTTTGAAATTAACTTGTAATCATTTTTTTTTCAAATCGATTAAAACCAAAATTTGATACAGAATTACAGTTATTGTCATAATGATTGCATGTTATATTTCCTTCATTCAAATTATTATATTTTTGGAATATCCTAACATATTCACTCTAAAATATAGAAAATCCCTCAATGGAATTTGATACAAATTTGATTTGGATCCACATTTTGAATTCTTAATACGTGTATCAAAATAAATTTATCAAACTTTTGATATTTTCTAGGCATTTTGCTCATCTCTATTCGAATAGCCGGACAGTCAGGTCTTTTTATGAACGGATTTTCTATAAGATTTTATAGATATTTTCAAATTTGAAGCTAAGTTCATGTATTTAATTCTCTCCATTTAACTCGAAGCAATTTTGAGTTATCATGCTCACGAACAGACATAATGTGTGACAGACAAAACAGAAAAAATATGTTTTTGAACTCACCGAGATCTGATATACATATATAAGTCAAAATATCTATTTTGTATCTTTCGAGAATTATAATACACTCTCATCAGTATGTGAATAATCAACCGAATGTGAAAAAAACCCATAAACTAAATATGTCCTGCTTCCAGTAATACATGATATACTTCTTCTTTATGAAAGAAAAATGAATCTTAAATTCCGATTAATGTAATAAATTAATAAATCAAATTTGACCGCAGTTGAATAAAACGTATTCATTGTAACAAAAGGGTAAAATCAAGCAGCTTACTTATAAAAAGTAGCAAAATAAAGCAAAATAAAAACTAAATATTTCAAATAAAGAATTGGTATTATTAATGCTGATAAACATTATAAAAGCCATAGGCATATGAAGATAATAATCTAGATTAATGTAACATTGATTAAAAATCAAATATTCCGAAGGCAAAATAAAAAGCATCAATACAAATGAAAGAAAAGACAGGCTCATATTAAAAATAGATAGTTAAAATAGACTGGATTAATTCAGTATAAAATAAAACAGACTTTTTCTTTAATTTTTTTAATAATGATAAAATCTAATAAAATCCTAGTCATCATGTAAAATTAATAAAGAAGACAAAGTTTATTGTTTTCAGTACACTGAAAGTCAGTTTTTACTTTATAGAATTCCAAGTAAACGAAGTGAAAAGACTGAAATCCTCCAAAAATTACTCATCGAAATTTTGTTGAATGTACACATTAGACTACACATTTAAATTTATTATATATCTTTACATTAATTACATAATTTTCGAAATCTTTGAAAATATTTAGTCTTTAACGAATAATTAACGTTGTTAGTCTGTCAAAAAAACAACTCAATAACGAGATGCAACATTTTCCTAAAACTGATTTCAAAATCTTTACATTAATTTAATGGATTTCTAAGGAAGTTTGAATATAAACCGTATTTGGAAAATCTTCTGGTTATCCTTGAACGTATATCGTACTTATGAAAACTTCAAGTTTTTCAAATATAAAAGCAATAATAATTTATTCGTATCTCAATATCAAAACCATTACATAAATACTAACCCTAGTTTAAGATAATAGATTATAAAAAGAAGGAAGAAATTCATCCAATGTAATTTTTTAATTTATTTGGTATAAATGTTGTGCTGTCATTATTTTTGTCAGAGATGAAAATTTTAAAACAAAATGTATCGCTACGATAAAACATATAAATCAAAGATAAAGAGAAATGATTAATAAAATAATAGACCATTAATAAGAAATTAAACAATAATATAAATGAAATATATTGTTTATTTGGATTCTATTATGTTTGTGATTAATGATGGTGATTATGGAACTGATAATTGATATTATGTAAACTGATATAATTGTAATAGTTATTCATAAATAAAATTTGATTTTCCCGATAAAATATTTACTTTGATAATTGTTGAATTGTTAAATTAAAACAACAAAGCTTTCTTATAAATTTTCCACCATTTCATATGAGCTTCATGATGCCTATCAGCCTGAAACAAATGACATTTCTTCATTAGAATCGTTGCTTTAAATCATCGCTTTCCGAATGAAATGCATTTTGGTCAGATAACTTAGCAATCATGTTAAGATTTTAACTATAACAAATAAGAAAAATCATAAATGGAAAGGGAATCTCAGTAAAGTTTACTCACTCTTTTTATGTAAGATATTATGAATATGACACGTTTTCCACATGACCGAAAACAAGATTCTAAATCGTCTGAGAATTTATTGTATTTTCTCTGAAAATGCAGTTCCCCTCCTCCCTCCCCCGTGAATATACCTTGGCTGATCAGAGTTTTGTTTTCAGAGGTCTGAAGATGAATATTCTGTGCTTCGTAACACAGCGAAGGAGATCGAATATATATTTTGAACACATATTTTTGGCTGATTGAAACCATAGCCTTATAACTATGATTTTAACAAGAATAAATTTCAAATTTCAATTATCTAAACCGTTGTGTTTTCAAATTATCGGGTTTTGTACGCGCGCACATGTGAAGATTACAGACGATCAACTCTGTGATAAATTATTTAAACATTGAGACCAATCTGCATTATTAATTCTAGAAAATAATATAAAATTTTATGTATTTTATTCTTTCATTTTGCAGTTATTCTTGTACTTTGATGTGCAATTTTAGTATGAAGATTGCATATCAAATTTCGGCAATAAAATATATAGATTTCTCATAATAATCGTGATTTCAGATAGACATGGGCCGCAGTGGCCTGGTGGTAAGATCTCGGTAAGATTTCTTATTTTTTTCTGTGCTATCTATGTCCAAATGGATTTCATCATCCACTACATTCTGGTCCTGCCTATTTTTATAAAATACACTTTAAAGAAAAAAATTAAGGTTAAATGTATTATCATGTTAATAAAATCTACTTCGAAATTAATTCACTAAGAAAGTAGTAATTTTACTGACAAAGTAAGTAAGTGACATTGACAAAAGCCAGCAATTTAAATATTTGAGGGGCCGCGGTGGCCTGGTAGTAAGATCTCGGCTTCGGAACCGGAGGGTTTCAGGTTCGAGACTCAATTCCACCAAAGATCCGTCGTGTGAGGGGGTCTCTTACACGTTAAATCTTTCAGGCCAAACGTCCTCCCGCTGGTGTGGCGTGGTGTAGAGAGGGTTGTGCCTGTTCAGGTGTCGTCCTCGTCATCTGACCGTGGTTCAAAATTACGAGGTCCGTCCCAAAACAGCCCTCTTGTTGCTTTAAAACGGGACGTTAATATAACTAAACTAAAACTACAGATAGACATAATTTTTTTTAATCAGTCAGGTATTCTGAGAAGTGATAATTCATCAACAGAAAGAGAAACGAAAATTGATCCAACTGACTTACCATGACTTTCTTCATCTTCAAATCAGTTAATTTTATAATCCAAGGGGTATGTGGAAACGTTTCTATAGGTTATAATATGAACTGATCATCCACAAGTCTTTTATACCTATTTTTAAAGGAAATTTCTCTAAATGTGTATATGTCGCAAATTATAGTTTTTCGTACGGTTTTCTAAGGTCGAAAATAACCAGTCCTTTCCTCTGTAATCAATACATTTCAAAAGCTTGAGTGATTTTTTGCGTGATAACAAATACAGAAGAGGCGTATTTTCACTTCTGAATAAAGACGTTAATAATACACTCTCTTTCGATTTCAGATATAAACCAATTTTCCAGCTGTTTTTCCTGCACTTGTTTATTATATATGAAATAATACTTTAAATTTTCGGCATTGCGTGGCAAAGTTATAATTCATAAACAATATTTCTATACAATACTCGGACAACTACGGTTTGATTCATATAAAACAAAAATTAAATGAAACAAAGATTTAAAATTACTTCAGTGAATCTTTAGACGTAATATTTCTTAGAATGTTCCATGTTGTGATGTCATTAAGGAGTCACAAACAACATTTGTACCATTTCTTGCAAATGAAACTTTTCTAAGAATCATTACAACATAACGCAATTTACTGCATTCTTATAAAATTCTTTTATTGAGTCACAAATAAAATACAAAGTAACTATTTAATATTTAAAATATTTTATATTGACAGCACTCCATAATTAATTTTCAATTGAAACTTTTGCTTAACCTATGATTATCTTTAGCGCTAAGGTTATATCAATTAAAAGATATCGAAATCATTTTTAAATCTATGTGAAGATTACAGATGACTGCATATTAAATGACGAAGGTTACATCCATTTTTCAAAATCTAATTCATCACTAAATTTTTGTGAAGACTGCAGACCAAATGCTTACCAAGTACCTATATTCAATGCTTTGTTTAAATTAAGGATGAAAGATCTGATTTTCATTGCTAATCTCTGTAAAGATTGCAGACTGCTGCTTATCGAGTGATTACATTCAGTGCTGAAGTTATGTCAACTATAAAAGATATAATTTTCTTTACTATGAAGATTACAAGCGACTATTTATCAAATGAATATATTCAATACTAAGGTTTTGTCAACTATAAAAGATGCAATTCTCATTATTGTGGAGATTACAGGAGACTGCTTATCAAGTGACAACATTCAGCTCTAAGGTCAAGTGAACTATAAAAGGTATAACTTTCACTACTAAATCTCTATAAAGATTACAGACCACAGCTTGTCTAGTTATATTCAATGCTAAGGTTATGTCAAATACAAACGATCTAATTTTCATTGCTATATCTCAAGGAATATTACATGCAACTGCTTATATAGTGAATATCTTAAATTGTAAGATTATGCCATCTATGCAAGACCTAACTCATTACTTAAGTTCAAGAAAGATTAAATGCGATTTCTTGTCCAATGACTTTAAATATTCATCATTCGTCATTAGTAATTATATCAGTTTCCTATTTAGTTTAGAACATTAGAGTTGGAACAAAAAATTTCTAATTGAAATGAGATTGGGAAAACATTTCAAATGAAATCAGACCTATGTATAAGTGCTGTCAATATAAAAGATTTCTCTTGATAAACTAGAAGGAAAGGGTAGATCCCTTTCCAACTGATTTAATATTTCATGAATCTAAATTCAAGCAAAATTAGGGCATGAATATCTCTTTTTAGCTCCTAACTTCCAAGATCTTGCAGATATCGAAATACGTAAAAAATAAAAGTTGTTTGTCTTAATGAGGAGATAATTTAGATGACAGCATTTATATTTATGTCATCAGTATTAAAGAAGTTATAGGGAAATGAAAATTTTAATCTCCCACCATTTCCACAACCTTTGAGCTAGATGGCCCATTTAGGAATGCATCCAAAATTTCTACATTTTTAACTACATATTCCAAGCTTGTTAAAATAGAAGCGAAAAAACTACAGTTATTTTGTTCAAAAGATAACATGGGGAACCTGTTATACTTAT
>JAPMOQ010038150.1:1242860-1279998 GCA_026543055.1 Argiope trifasciata | reverse complement strand
CACGGTTACGAACAATGTATCTAGAGCCAGATGTTTAATATTTGTGCGGTGGCTTTATATATAAAAAAAAATTTGGGATCTTTTCTTCAAATGAAAAGAAAAATAGCCTAGGGATGCCGAATACTATTATGTACGTGATCGAAAATTCCGCTCAATTCTAACTGAACAAACCAATCGTCGGAAATTATCCCGAATACTTAAAAACTCATATGATAAAGTCATTCGTTTAAGTACAAATATGAATGGCTGTGCATATTTGCACCTGTAGATTGCATTTGTAACCTCTCTAATAAAGGTGGTTCGTTCGCGAACGAGCGGGTCATCTAAGTGAACGAACTGAATAGGACGCTATCTTCTGAATAAGTCCTTCGTTCGAAAATGGCTATGTGGACCCGGCTATTCCCGTGTTTAGCTGCGTGGAACTGGCTATTTTCGTTCGCGACCAACTGTGTTGACCCCGCTATTCCAATTCATTAACTGTGGGGACCTGGCTAATTTCGTTTGTTTTAATAATAATAATTTTAAAAAAATATTTCATAAATTATTTATGCTACAGTTATTGACTTAAAATGAATTACGTCGAATATTTTATTTTACTCTTTTTTTTCGTATGCTCTTTTATTCTTACCTTTTAGATATTATAAAAAAATAAGAAATGAATTTTGCTTAAATGTCGAGCATTGCTATCATAATAAATTATTTATTTACTTTAAAAAATAACACTAATTATATCACCTCTATTACCACACAAAGGAGAAGACGAACGAATTAGCCTCTAAGGACAAATAATAAGGGGTAATAATATTTAATATTTATCTTATTAAGCTACTACTTATTTCAAATGAATCTCCTTATTTCAATGTTGTTTTATCTTCATTTCTGAAAAAAAAAACCTTTCGATTTGAGATTTTTTTTATAGAACTCACACATTAATTACACTGCTCTCGTAAATTGCAAAATGTGGTGCTTAATTTTTGATGCTGACCAAGAAAAAAAACACGTTCATTAATTGTAATATAGGCTACAGATATAAAATAAATAAGTTTAAATAAAATAGGGAAAAAATGGTTTTCCTCTTATACTGAATTATTTTAACAGCATCATGATTATGGGCGGAATATGCAGACACGGAATAAGCTTTGTCTGGCTCATTAAATGATGCAACATCATTATCTTCCTATCCAAACATCTAAAACGTACGTTTTTTTTTAACTTAGCCTTTATACAAGCAATTTGTTTTAATATTAAATGTTATAAAAATGTTCATAGCAAAACTTTTAAAAACGGTTCATCTTCAAAAAACTTGATTTCAGTTTCGGATGTAAAAAAATTAAATTAAAAATAATTTAAAATTAAATACTTAATTTTAAAAAATTTAATTAAATTTTTTAAACATAAATTCAAAGTTTGTCAGAGCTGTTGGTGTATAAGTGATAGTCAGCGACCGATAACAACAATAGAAAAAACACACAATTTTATAGTTCAAATTTGAAAGCATGAAAAAGAAAATCCTGGAAATAATGTTTTTAAATCTAAAAAAATTCCTGATTTTAATTTGTATAAGCCCTAATGCATAGCTTTCAGAAATGGAATGAAAGTAGAAACTTAATTTTCCCTGAATTAAAAAAATTCCTTTTTTTTTTTCTTTAGATGTCTATTTGATAATCTGGACCGGCCTGGGCATACGGTATCAAATCCGTATATGCAATATTCAAAATCCTCTAGATGATTGACTGACATTGAAACTATAACTAACAGTTTTGGCTCGTGGTTAATTTTTGAGTTGAAGGGTGCTAATTTAATGTTTTGCCTCAAAGAATTTGGTGCATTAAATTGCACAAAACCCCTTTTTGTATCTTTTTTTAAAATTAAATATCTGTGCGCTTACTTCCCATTCTTTTGAATTGTATTGAAGTACAACTTTTCCCGCGATTTAAATAAATTTTCAAAAAGTGAAGTACATTTTTCGGTAGTATTTTTGAAATTAACACAGATATTGCATGTATACATACGCGTATTACGACAATACAGAAAAAACTTTTGTTTATTTATTGCTTATTATTATTATTTTATTATTATTATAGGAATAAATGTAATAGTATAGCTCTTAAACAATAAAAATCTAATCAAATTTGCGCAAGTATAAAACAATAGGAATATCAATATTCAAAAAACTCATGGTCTAAGCGAATCCTGCTTTTTATGAAGTAGACAAGACTATTGGCATATATTCGAGGAAATAAAAATAAATAAAATTTAAAAATAAAAGCTGAATAATTAAAAATATGACAAAATGCTAAATTATAATGTTACTTTAAGATGTTATAATAATGTAAAATCTCGAAAAACGAAATACTTTTATACTTAGTTAACATTGGTGAGCTTAGTTTTTTAAAGAATTATTTTCACGTAATTGGAAACTCCATACTGTCAAAATAACCATTCTTGAAAATTATTTCATAATAAAATATAAAATAAAAACTGACCTAAGAAACGCTTCTAAAAAAGCATTAAAAATCTTTAAATAACTGTGAAATCTCAGGCAGTACAATAACTGAGAAATGATCAAAAGTACAGAGCCTGTGCCTTCATTCTGCGAGAGGGGAAGAGAATAATTAGTTTATGTATTCCCCCATTCTCTGTTTTGTGCATACCATCTTCTCGGAACGAGCTACATATGGCTAAGTAACAGCGCATGCGTCGAAAAGTACAGACAGGAGTCGTCTTTCTTTGACACTCAATACAACCGGAAATTTCCGGTTTGACCCATGATGACGTAGGGAGTCGAAAGCAATGTATCAGTTCGTTCACGAACGAAAGAGTCTACACATTCGTTCGCGAACGAAAAAGCCTAACTCATTCGTTCAAAAAGTCCTAATCGGTCGTTCGCGAACGACCTTAAACGAAAGTGTCAAGTTGGTGAACGAGCGACTTTGAACCGAATTTTTCAAATGAACGAGCTTTCCCATCACTACTCTCTAATCAAGAGATGTATAATATAAGGAGGGCAAATATTTTACGAATCGCTATGATGTGTGTTATGTAAACCAGTGCCACCGTTATTAATTTTCTTTTTGTAAGGGTTTAGTTTCGGTGCGAGATTGTGGTACCCGGAAAAAAGGTACAAAAATAAATTTGATTGTTAACAACTTGTGATTTCATTTAAAATGTTATTATTAAATGCCTAGAATAGCAACTCCAAAATATCTTTTTCAAGCTAAATAATCTGGATAATTTTATTCGAAACAATGTAGTGATCTAGACATCGTATGCGATAAATTCCAACCAATATTGTATTTACATGGAGTACCCAGGCGCAAAGCCTATAAACTCCAATCCATCGATGATGTTTCTAAGGTGCGTTACAATTTAGTCCACATAATATTACTGTGCTTAATGAGATAAGAGAGAGAGAGAAAAAAGGAACTTAGTGAGTTAATATTTACTTAGGGTTAGAAGAATATTACTTAAATAAACAAGAGTTATGGTGAAAAGGTAATAATCGTTTTCGATGAAGCAAGATTAAGATTTAAGATGTTGCTTCGGGTTGAGGCAGTGAGGGGAATTCCCTTTCTTTTAGCTGGCTGGGAGGAGAGTAGAAGTTGAAGAAGCCATAAGGTTACAGTGGTTCTGCGATGGATAACTTTGTAAATAGTGGCCGCAAACAGAGATGACAGTTTGGAATTTTAAACTTCGTTTTAGACATTTCGGGAGGAATTTATGTACAAGAGTTGAGGTCTTACTAGGGTCTGCTCACCGGTGATATAAGAGCAGAAGAACCGAAAAAGAGAGGGTAAATACATTTCAACTCCATTAAGTAAATAGTCCGCAGAATAAACTTTTCATCCTTGCCGAAGCCATCATGGAAACAAACTATCATCGATAGTCTACTCCTACCGTTCTGTTCTCGCCAGTAAATTGAAAAAAGAATAAAAATAAAAATAAATGAAAAGGTAAAAAAATGATAAAGGGACCGTAACTCTTTACGACTCTAATGATATCAACAACAGCGAAGACCGAAGAATGGGGGGGAAGCCCACCTGGTGATCCCATGATTATTCCTTTACAAGTCACCTGACGGCTTCCCCCGCTCCTACTCTGTTCTCAGAGAGCCAGATGGACAAGCAGATTGCCAGTCAGCTTGACGAAGGGGAATTCCGCTCACTACCTAAAAACCAAAAATAACAGCTTAAATCTTAATCTATCTCCATCAATGGGGTCAATTCATAGTCACGTGTCATTTACCAACAAACCATTTGTATCGAATTTTTAAGCGTTCTGCGCATGTCGGGAAGTCTGCTAATCCGATACATTAACACTGAAGTTTAATATTACTCTAGCAGAATGACTTTATATATCTTTAGATATTTTTAAAAAAGAAATTAATATTTTGAATTATTTTTTCCAAATTTTCGTAGTAATGTAATATTGCTTCTTAAATTAAATTAAAAACTCAGAAGGACGCACGTATGCTCATGACAACACTAAACGGAAAGAATCACAAATCCAGTGGCATTGGCATGCAGACCAGTTTGGCGAGGAAAAAATCTCTTACTTGGAATATTCTTAACCGGAAGAAGCATTGGAGGGTCAAGCCAGGTACCAACAGAAGCGGATAGCGAGAGAACGATTATGTAATGTTAACGGAAAAGTACAAAGTATTTTAAGCATTTTTTATTTTCTAAACACGAAAAAATTCAGCATCCTGATGTAAGCGAATAGCCAGAGAAAGATCATGAAACAGCAAATATTACTATTTTCTCCAGTTAAATCTGAGCATGCGCAAAGACAGTCCGTTTTCATTGTATGATCGTTCTTTCTCTAACCGCTTCTCTCCGGTTGACGAAACCTGATTCAAAATTGTTTTATGCGAATTGTTGCAAGTTCTCAAATAAAAGGAAATAAAATCTTATTTAAAATAAAAAGATACCCCGTGATGTTATCGTAAGTTACTTTTCAATAATTTATAATGACTGTTATGTGTAAATTAATTCTGTGTGTAAGAACGTATATGCTTTTAGTGTATATTTACCACAAACACGTAAAATTACAAACATTCGATATGTTGTGGTAATCATCGTGATTAAGAGGATTACCATTTAACATTTGATTTGATTTTCTTAACAAATCCTATATTCGGGTGTAGAATTGATTAATCTGACATGTTTTGGATAGATCGGGTATTTTAATTTATGGCCATTTATGTTGTTTATAGTTTAATAATTATGATTCTATTTCTTATTTTGTGAATTTTAAACTAGCAAATGTACGATTTGCTGCTGTTGGTGGTTTGAAAACAAGAGTTTGTTGCTGAAAATTATTAGAAATGTGACTTTAAGTAATATAACTCATATGTGGAGTGACTTTTGAAGTATACCATTTGTTAGAGTTGCTTTTCATCTCAGCGTTGGAAGATGGTGATATTTTGATTTGCACATCATTTTCAAAATTTGAATTATCCTTTATGATCGTACTTGTAGAATTTAATTCGAAAACAGATTTTATAATACTAAGATAAACATCTTGAGGGTAACATTTTCTTCCCTTTAATAAGTGAGTTAATTTTAGATATTCATATGTCTTCACCTTTAAAACGGAATAAATTATCATTAAATTGCTCTAATTTACAATATCAGTATAATATTACACTTTTTTCTGGTTTTTAAAGGTGACAAACCTAATATGCTGACAATAAATCTTTAATGTTACTGATTTTGTAGCATTTATATATAAAATGATTATACCTTAGACTTTTGTCCTAGTGTTAATGAAACTTATTTATAGGTATTAAACCAATTGCTGTTGGAAAGATCTTGTTTTAATGAATGGTTCTTCTATAAGTTCACAAAGAATTTCCTCTTATTTTATATACTCAAAAAAGTTAGACTACATTAAGAATTTTTATTTTTAATTTTGTATTTTCTCCTGAATAAACACTGAGTTAAGTATTTTATATTTCTAAAAAAACGATCCAGAAATTTGATTTATTGCTGTGTAGTTAAAATTGTGTTAGCTAGTCAAATTTATGAACTTTGCTGTTGAAATCTTCTGTAATAATAATAAAAAATAATCAATAAAAATCTTTAATATTGTTTTCAGATAAATTCCAATGGTACTGTCTATTTTAATCTTAGCTTTTAAATGTAAAAAAACTTCAGTAATAATTACTCCTAAGAAAAGTTTTTCAAAGCTGACAGTAATGAAACTGGGATTATAAATCTTTATAAATATAAATGAATCACCAAATGTGTTGCTAAGTGCAAAACTCTGAACCAATTTAGCTAAATTTTGTTTTCCTATTTTTGTTAAAGAATAAGGAAGGCTCTTATGGAAAAAAGAAACACCATCTTTCTCTTCCCATAAAAACCTAAGAGAAAATTATAACATGTGTTCCCATCTATCCAACATTTGACGTTAGCCAAAACAAAGTAATTACCGCATGTTAGGATTGTCTTTGAAATGCCTTCAAATTAATTAGGCTGTATAGGTATTAATCTATGCTTGCCGAAAAGAAAGTTTGGAAAAATAGGAGGAAGGGAGCTGTGTGTCATCAAATAAAATAATATTACTGTTCTATGTATGTGTCATCAAAATTATAGGGATCAATAAATTACTTCCTGTGTGTGGCCTTTTCTTGGTTGTTTAAAATTGTTTTTCTCCAAAAAAACTGATTGTGTGTTTATTTGTTCAGCGTGTTTATGTTTAAAACTATGATGCCTATAAGATGAGGGGGCAGAAATTAGGACAAAGAACTTGAAAATCTATGATCCAGGCTAATTTTCAATCTAATTGCACTACACAGCAATGTGAAGAATGAAATAAAATTGAAGGAATTAGGATATTGCAATTACGTGCAACACATTGTTTTTAAGATGCTTTCAGTGTTTCGTAATAGGCTTTTAGTTATGATGTTTCATTTGACTATAATTCCGTCTAATGTGCTGCTAATGGATCGATAAACTCAGTTTGCCCACATTATAAGGTATCGAAATACAAAAATGAAGCAAATGGATAGTATTGCTCAAATCGCCAAGTGAAATTAATGTCACTGGTTCCACCACCAGGTTCATTGTACTCATTTGTCTCAGGAATTTGGAACAGATTCTATACATCTCCTTACAAATATACAAAAATGTGACAACTGCTGAGATGCTGCCGAGGGGAGACATTTGTTGGAAATAAGTCAAAATTCTCCTATTTATATCGGCAGCATCTGCAGTCGGGTTCAAATTTTTTGAATCCAGCTAATTCTATGCAGTCACTCAAGAGCAGAAATCTAAAACGATATGCTAATAAGATGACTCATATTTGCATAGCATTGAAGAAGATGAATTTTTTTTTATCGTCGAATTGGAATAGATTCCATACATCTCCTTATAAATATAAAAAAATATGACAACAGCTTCCAAATGACTTCATTTTGAACTACAAATATGACATGGGTCAATTTTATGCCAAGGATACTGATACAAATAATTTATTTGTGCAACTAACCAATATAATGAACAACTGGTAGATTATGTCGTCAACTATCCACCAGAATTCTTGAACTATATGGATTTGCCAGGATTGCTGTCCTCTTCTTAATCTTAAATTAAAATTAGAATCGGTGATCTTAATGTTGCAAAATATCTACCAACTGCTTCTATGTAACGCCACACGGCTAGCAGTAAAAGTATTACTGAACAATGTGATTGAAAAAATGATTCTTTAGGGAAAATATAAGGGAGAAGATGTTTTGATATCTTGCATGCCAATGGTACCAACTGACTTACCATTTCAATTTACGTGACTGCAATTTCCAGTGTGGCTTGCTGTTGCTATGATCATAAATAAATCCCAGGGTCAGTCATTGAGTGTTTGCGGCATCAGTTTCGAAAATCCATGTTTCTCCCATGGAGAGTTGTATGTTGCCGATTCCCGATTACGAAAACCGTCAGCTTTATTTGTTTATGTTCCAAGTAAATAAAAAATATGTACCATAAAGCATTAAATAAAAATATATTATTACTTAAGTTTACGAAAGAAAAAACATATTTTTGTTAGTAATCGTCGTTTCTAACTGAGATGTTAAATCAATAAATCAAAGTCATCACTCTGTAATTCATTTTATTTATTTATTTAGTTTCTGATAGAGTGCACATTGCCAATAACTTTTGACAGAATGAAGATTGTTGGGGAGCTAGTATACACATAAATTTTGGAAAAACAATTTAAAGTACCTGAACAAAGTTTTTGCATTTTTATTTTCAGATATTTTCTGTTTTCTCATTTGAAAGACTTGATTTTGAATCCCCTCATTAATTTCAGAATGTGAATTATTGCTTTTAACCCATCTAGATTTTAACGATGACAACTGCTATCCATGAGCTCTAAAATTAACTGTTTCTAAAGTAACTTTCTCTCTTTCTTAAGTGACAGCAATTTTTCTTACTGTAATTTAGATGAGATTCACCTTCACCTATCAATCTGGGAATTTGCCATTAGGAATGGGTTAGACTGCAGGAAACATTATATCTTAAAATATAAAATGGTTTTGTTCAGTATTTCACCAAAAACAAAGAGAAGAAGAAAAAATGTTGAAATTCCAATCATAGTTTTTAAAAAAATTAAGGCTTTTCCTGTGGAAAAATCTTAGAAGGGACAAGAAGTATGTATTTTGCAAGCTTCAATCAAGTTACTTAAAAGTAATAATATTAAAGTACTAATAATAATAAATAAAAAATAAGTAATTTTGCTTTAAATAGGAATATATATGTATGTGTGTATAATGATATTCTTACATTTAATTTAAATCCAAATTAATTTCTAAAGTTTTATCTTAATTTAGCCCTTATCAAAGTCATTCTAAAATATTCTCTTATTTTCTGGTTTGATTTCATTTTCTCTATGTAATTAATTCAAGAGAAGCTTGCAAAATGCTGAATCAGCTAAAAGTCGAAGCTGTTCCCACACTGCGCATGAAACGATAAAAATTGTTGTCAACAAATACTTTTTTTAAAATGGTCCCTGTGTTTCCCTCATCATGTGATTGATGTGTATCAGAAATTAATATGAGAATCTTAATAATATATTGACACTATTAACCATATTTTCCTAATCAAACGAAACTACATATATGAGGAAAAATTAATATCTGCCCTTTTTCTATCATTTCTGCTTGTCCACGGTGCATGTAAATATTCCTGTCTTTCTCTGGAGATGGAATAAAGCAAACTTTAAAATGAAAAGTCTACTTCAACGTCTTTGAACCTACCATCTGCTTCTAATAACTTTTAAATCATTCTATATACATTTTTTGTGGTAAATTATTCCACTTGAATAGTAAAACTAAAATTAACAACCTTATTACTTAAATGATTTAATACAAATACCTTTTTGTTTATAATGTAAAAAAAAATCTTTACATAGTCTATTTCTTTATCAGTTTCTGAATTCTGTTTCATTTTGAGCAAGATGACTTTGCTTTTGAAGGAAGACATCTTGTTGTTTAGTAATTTTAGTGTGTAGAAAAAAAGGCGATGACCTAAATTTATCACACCTGTGTGTAATTCAATACATTGTTTTGAAATTTGTTATGCTAAGAGTGAAATTAGACAGTCAACTAAAGTAGTATGCCATGACCTGTATGTAAAAGCAGTATTTATGTTTAATTTTGTTCTATATGTAAAATATTGCAATAATAAGCATTGATTTTTTAAAAAAAGAATGGTATTGAATATATTCAATTTTGTTACCTTTTAGGTTAAAATTCTTTCTCCCAATTAGTCTGTTTTACTTTGAACTTATTATTATGTAATATTCTATTTAAAAATGTTAATAAAGCTGTAATGATAGTTGTAAGTTTTACTTCTCTATATTTTTTTATTTATCCAAGTTTGCATAACAATGTATAAATAGTTTTAAAATTCATAGCTGCTGAAAAAATTGAGAAAACAATGGTTTTGCAACCTCCTTTAAAAACAGCAATTGTTATACTTTCGAAGTAATTTACCCCCTTTTGCATTTAACGATTTAAAACTGAATGACAAATTACTAGTCCCATCTCCTTGATCTAACCATGTTTCTCACAAATCTGATCCTTTTCTTTTGTTTCAAATTTGAGAGTCATTTTACAAATATGTCATAGAAGTTAATGGATTTCATTGCAACTTTTGGCCATGACAGTTTTTCTTTCTTCAAGCCATATATCTTAATATAGATATATATTCCTATTAAAGGTCTTTGTCATTTGAAAAAGATATTGAAAAGAAAGTGATTCTTTAAAATTGAAATTTTATGTTAACACCTACAGTTTGCAGACATCATTTTAGTGAAATTTGTCTTAAAAGCTTTTTTAAAAAAAAAAAAAAAATTCATTTTAATTAATAACTTTATGTAGAATGTTACCTCACTTTTATATTCTTCATGGATTGGAAAGAATTATGTTGCAAATAGAGGGAAAAATTAAATCAGCAGAAATCGTTTACATTCAATTGCACCTGATATGAATATGAATGGAACAATAAAAAAGTTTTGTTCTTGGAGGCCTGCTTACAAAATTCAAAATGCTAAATTGGGGCATGGATATAAACAGTAGTCTGATTCATATCATTCGTGTTTTTCATTTTTACTTCTTGCAAATATTTCAGTTCCTGTTTTTTATTTTTTGGTTATATTTTCGCGATGAATTCATTTTTTAAAAATTGTTTTTCAGGTATACTGGTACCTTTCTTTCGATTGAGCCATCTTCAAAAGACAAAACTTATTACAGAACAAGGTAAATTTTTAAAAAAAGTTTTATATTTTAATCACTTATTTTTCTCAGTTAACTGCATCACATTTTAAACTCAGGCAGTGCAAATAACTCTTTGTTGTTGCCTTTTTTTAGCAAATGTAAAATCCTTTTTTGTTAGAAATTTTGTCTTGTTAGCAGAATGATAAAAATCATATGTGTATTTAGTCATTTTGTTTTGACAAAACAATAAAAAATGTATAGATAGAATTTTATTTTGTTCATTAATGCTTGAAAAATATTTAATTTATTACATTGTATGTCATTATTGATTTATACTGGCCGCAGGCTCTCACGTATTTATTTGTGAAATATCCAGTTTGTGATTTTTTTATGTGGAATGTTTTTCCCATATTGTTTTCTTTATTACTGGAACGAAAGTATGATAATTGAAAGTTTTGTTCTTTGAGGAAAGAGGACTTACTTTGTTTCCTAAATCTGATCCGTTCGGACTCATTGGGGTTAGTTGTCTTACATTTTAATGGCTTTCATTCAAATTGTAAGATTCCTGTCATTAATTGAAATGTGCATACCGTCATGAAAAGTGCTTGAATTGTAAAGCTGTTTTAAACAGCCTGATTTTATAAAAAGAGCACAATTTTGTCAAGAAGGGCATAGAAAACAATGTTAATTCTGCATCAAGTATTAAGATAGTACATGATTTCTTTTTTCATATTCGAGGTTATGTACTTTCCTGACCTTTTTTAGTGCTCTGCAGTCCATAAATACACTATTGATGGCCTTTGACAGTACATACGTATTGACACAACATTTTTTGGGAAATATGAATAAAAACAGTTTCATTATTCCTTTCTAGATATATTTGATAATAATTATGTTATAAAATTGAAACAAGTAATACAGATTCTTTTAATGTGAATATAGTGCTTAATGAAACTGGAAAATGTTTATTTCTTTATTTTTTCTTTATACTGTACTATAGTGAAATCAAAGAATGAAAAGAAATAGAGATTTTTTTTTTAATATACTATACTACTGTAAAGCCCTCGAGTGAATTAAAAGCTTTAAAACTATTTTATTGCTAATATTGAGGAAGAAGAGTATAGATATGGTATAAAATACTACTGGAAATAATTCAGAAGTTAGTTTTCATTTCAAATTTCTAGAATATTTGAATTATAGACATTTAACATTATATTAATAATTAAATATATTTTAGTATTAACTAAAATTCAAAGGGCCGGAAACAACATTGATTTAAAAATGTTCAAATTAGCCAGATTCTGTTATATTATATGTGATTTTCATGGTATAAAGAATGTTTTAAAAATACCTTTACCCATACAATTTTTTGTTATGTTTATTTATCCTTTTAAATTTTTTATAGAGATACTATAACTGTAAAAGATATTTTAATATGTATAATTTTTTTAATATTTATAGTATAAAAACTTTAAATTGACAAATCAAATTTGAAATTTCCATTCCCAAATCTTTTATGTATATAGCTTTAAAACATGATATTTATCAAAGGGAATCAAATAAAATAATCTATTTGCTTTTTAACAAGGATTCAAGAAAAGTTTAAAAATAATTTTAATGTGTTGCCTTGGAGATCAGAGAACTGCAATACAGAATTTGACAGTAAGATAGATGTATTAATTTTGAAGCAGTTGATAATGCAATCTAAGGAGAACTTGTCCCAAGCTGATGGGGCTACATGTTTTATTAGTCTGTGAATATTCCACTTTAAATTATTCCAAATTTAAAACAGCAAACGTTAACAGGATTATTTTAGAATATAAAATTCAGTTAAGCCTCCTTTGCCAAGAATCAAGCCATAGAAAAGCAGATTAACTGTCTTATTCTAAGCTCATAGATCCAACTGATTGTTAATTAAGCTTTTGTAAATTGATATGAGTTTTCTGAAAATTTTTAATAAGTTTGTGGTACTGATAAAAAGTGGAGAAATTTATGTAACATAATCATCATTATTATTATTTTAGTTTTCAAAACTTTTATTAATGCTATTGAATATTCCTTAGTTTAGAATCAAATTTTTATTAATTTTTGATGGTTTGAATATGTTTTCAATTAGCACACACTTAAATTTGTTTTAAATTTCTAGTGATATAGACGATATTAAAATTTTGCAATGCATTTTAAATCTTATAAGATGAGCATGAAGCATAAAACCAGACTCCATGATTAAAAGCTCTAATTCTTTTCTGTATTAACACTTGGTATCATCTTCTTTGTAACCATGTGAGGACAAAAATTTAGCAAGGAATCATATCAAACATTTTAAAAAGAATTTTTTTTGTTTGTGTCTTTTGCTGTAAAGTTTTGTTCCTTGTCAGAAGTCTACCCTATTTGAAGTTTAACTCCTACCATTTGCATTCATTTTGGATGCATAGTGCACTTGGAAATTTTGGATTCTATTTCCATGAAATATTAAATCTGGCAAATGGACAAAACTTAGATCCATTTGGTCATTTACATGAAAAATATTGTCCCTTTTTTAATTCATGAAAATTATTATGAAATCTTTTTATACCTTGGTATTTATTATGAGATACTGCAAACCCCTTACCCACAAAAAAATGCCACCCAGAGCAGTGCTTAGGGGTTTTATTTTAATACAGGATGCAAAAAAATGCACCATTTCAATGCTGATCAATATTATTATATTGGAAGATTATACATTTCTTACAGAACTGCTGGAATTCCAAATTATGAAACAATTATGGGAAAATTATCAACATTTAAATCAAATGATGACAATAATTAAACATGAAATCTAATTATGAATTGATAATGTCTAGTAATTTAAAAAGAATGTACAAATTCAAAAGTTATAAACCATTAAATATTTTTACTATAAAACCAGTGATGTTATAATTAATAACTGTTTGCAAGTATTGTCTTATGAGTTTTAGTCGAATTATTAATAAAGAAAGAGCAATAAAAGGGAAAAAAGATATACGCTTTAATTTTGTTGTTCAGTCAAATTTTAATATAGCAATTACTTATTATCTTATAAAATGTAGCTAAAATTTACTCAAAGGTGTGTATAGATATATAAGTAATATGCCGTAATTAATACAGTTTTTAAAGATAAATAAATATAATTCATACATTGTCAGTAATCCTCTTTTTTGGAGTCATCTCATCTCATATATTTTTTTCATTTTCAGTATCCTGTTATGTACAGTGACAGCAATATTGCTTTTAACTGCATTCAGAGAGCTCATGGAAATTTGTAAGCTTCTAATTCTCCTATTACAATTTTCAGGTATCATTTAATTAGGCATAAAAATAAATTTGTGCATTCTTTTTCCAGCCTTGAAAACTATCCTGAGTATCTCTTGCTTCTCCCTGTTGGAGGATTATCACATTCTGTAAGCGCAAAGGAAAATATATAATTATATATTTATTTATTACTTTGTAACTGTTTGTATAAGCTGTAGGAAATGTTTTAATTAGTTTTACGATTTTTTTAAACCTTTCAATTCATTATTTATTAAGTTAGTATGAAATTTATATAATTTAGTTTGTCATCAATTGTATTGCAGTTTTAATTTTTTGGTTAGTATAGTAAAGTGTCAAAATAACAAAGAATTGTCAGCATTCTATGAAAAATCTCTTGTAGACACTAATATTTAGATTTTTGAATGCATAAATTTAAATCTTAAGCTTGCGAGATTTTTTTTTCTAAGTGTAATCTATATAAATAAAAATGAATATTTGTCTGTATGTCTTTTGCGCTGTCGTACCGCTCATCGGATTCCGATAAAACTTTGACAACATATTGCTTACACTTACGCGAATGTTATTGGCTTAATACAATAATCTAAAGTATAGAAAAATATTTTCAGATCTATTTACCACATCTATTAACCATGGATAGTATCTATCAACCATCAAATAACTCACCAAGAAAGCAAACAGATTCAGTATTGATGCTAACTTCAAGCTAGAAATTAATATTTCGTAGCTATTATGCGTAAATGCAATGCAAGTCTTTCTCTGAGGTTATAGTTTTATTAGAGAGTGTGAGAAAGTTTAGGTTAACCGATTCTAAAGGTTTGAAATTTTAACTAAACATTTAATAAAATTTTAGCGTTTTTTGCAGTAACTTCCCAAAATTCTATAGTGCAAATGGTTTTGCACCATCTTAGTTTTCAAAAAAATTATCTCTTCAACTGTAATAAAGTTTTTATTTTTTAACTATTTTCTATGGTTAATCAATTTTAAAAGAAAATATTTTAATCACATTTTTCTAACATATTTAACTTGCAAATTCTGAATGAATATTAATGAATCACAAGATACAATAAATTGTTTGCCTCATTACCATTCTGGAAGAACACCAAGCTTTGCGATTCTAAAAGAACATTCAAATCTAATCCATGAAAATGAATTTTTGTCGAAGAGAGTATTAAAAATAGAATAAATACTATTTATGTTTCTCCTTAATATATCATTAATTTCTATGAATGTATTTACTGTCAACTAGAAAATAAATGTCATTCTTCCTATCATTCTGAATTAAAAAAGATAACTATTTCAAATTCTAAACAACATTTCCAATATAATTTCTTCTGCCGGAGCAACACGCCGGGTGCCAGCTTGTTGTGAAATACAAATGCAGATTATAATGATTTGTTAATTTCACTCTTTTTGTTAATGGATATAATATTTTTCTTCTGGGTTTTCAAATATTTGATGAATAGAATAAATACAATGAAAATAACATGCAAATAACATTTTATTGACTTAAAAATTTTCTTTAGTTTTCAACGTCATTGCATTTTGCTCCAAACATTAAAGTTTATATTCTGGTGCCAATCCTTTAACCGATATGTAACACCTTCTTTTCTATAGAGGAAGAGAAAAAAATCCTTCTATCAATGTTTTATATCCCATCATATGCATATGCATTTTCTAATTGTTCTTTCCTTTCAGAAACTTAATACTGTTGGTGATATTCTGTATTTGTTAGGAAGAATAGTTTATGCCCTTGGCTATTCAACAGGAGGTACATCAGAATTTTATGCTCATCTGTATATTTTAGTTCAATTGCAGTTTAAATATTTAATACCTTATCAGTGAATGTAATTATGTATTTCTTTTTTTAAACATTAGATAGCAATTTCTTTGAAAACAGTTTATTTAGTTATGTTTGTGATTGAAATTGATTTACGGAAATTAAGGAATTGATTGAAAGTTTTTATCTGAATGTTTTATTTATTAATATTATACAGGGTGCATAGCTTCATAAAAAATGTTTAACAAGTGCTTGCATTTGAAAACCATTTTTAAGTACCTTACTAGTGCTTAATTTTGAAAAACTATCCTTATAAATGCTTAATTTTCTCGAAAATTGAAAAAACAAACAAAAAAACACGTTTTGTTTTCACAGAGGATGAATATGAGAAATTGAAAATAGTCAGAAATCTTTGTTTACTGGAAATATCCAAAACGGAAACTGATGAAATTAAGGAAAACATTCGGTAAAAATATACAAGAGTTTCAACCCACGTTAAAAAAATGTTAAATGAACTTTTTTTCCCCCAACACTAGTTTGTCTCTGGCATATATTGTAAAATATTGGCATGGTTCTTGCGAAAGAACAAAGAGCGAAATTGCCGAATTCCGAAAAACGTTTCAGCTTCTTTCATATTTAGTGTTCTAAATAGCGAATAATTTATTTTAGTTTTGCCTGGTAACCTTATGTTTAAATCTTTAAGTGTTCTTAAAGACTACGCAGATTAGCTACGATCGACGAAAAATGCGTAAAAGAAATCGATATATCAGAGATGGGAGAAGCTGTTATGAGAGCCTTCATGAAAGATATTTATAATATTTAACTGCTTTTATTTTGATTATCAGGAATTCTCAATACACATTCAATCATCGTTCTCGTTGTGTGTTGTTTTGAGCGATTTTTTTTAACGACTATGGAAAAGGATTTTACGATTATGTATTGCGATTGTAATTACTTTAACCGACTGTGTAAAATCGAGTGAGATGCAAGTTTATTTTGAAGTTGTAAATTTTAAATCATTTCTTTTCCTGTGTACTTTATTAAATGTCGCGATTCCTTTGAAAATTATCATTTGTTGATCTAATCTTGTCAACTGATAGTTATTATTTTTTTTAAATTCTACTAGTCCTGATATTTAAAATTTACAAGAAATAAAAAAAATTAATAAACCTTTATAATTCAGATGACATCATTAAAAAAAATTTGTTTTGTCCATCTATACCACACACTGTAGAAATTAAAGAACTATTACGAAGAGCTAATGAAAGAAAGGATGTTTCACTTGTAGCAAAGTGCAGCAACATTCAAAGAAGGATAGAGAGAGAAGAGAGTGTGAAATTTTTTTATCATATATAGAATCTGAAATTGTCAATGAGTAATTTTAAAAAAATGTAAATTTAGCTTTAATAATAATGTTCCTCTACTTACCTACCTAATTAGCTATAAAAATGGTGTCCTTGTTTCTATGATTATCCTCTTCATGTCAATAGAAAATGTCTTATATATTCAATTTTTTATATACAAATAGCCTTAAAATAAAAGCTGTATCATTTAATTTATCAATTCAAAATAATACTGTCAGATTTTTGTTATTTTAGTTTTAAAATTTGAGTTGAGTATTTTAAGATAAGGTGAGGAAAATAGTCTGTTATTGTTTGTGTAAATTTTTTAAAAACTGTATACATAAAAAAATTGTAATTATTAAGATGTAGAAGTTATTTAATTATATTTTTTCTAATTAAAATTTAAAAAAAAAAACTTAAATATAGAATTATGCTGATAAAAGTCTACCAGCATTATCCAGTATTAATTAAGCTTTCTGTACTAATACATAATTGATAATAACATCTTTTTCTATAAATAAAAAAAAAAAAATTTACCCGATGTTCTTGTGAAACTGATTTTGTAAACACATTTTTGTAAAATTTACCAATTATTTAAACCTTTAATGTTTTTAACATATATTGATTCTATTTAATATGCTCTTATTTGAAATTTTTAGAGTTTCTTTGTATTAATTATTGCTGAAGGTAATGTTGCCAATTAAAACGAGACAAAGCTGAATTCAACTTAAACATTAATTAACACTTGAAAAGTTGTTTTTTAATAAAAGATTAAGAACTTGAAAATAGATAATGTTTTACATTTAATGAAAAAACTTCAAAATAGACATTTTTTAACTTTTTCTAAAATAACTATAATTTATTTTAAGACAAAAAAATTCTATGTGAAGAAAATTCTTGTGTGTATGAATTTATGCATGTAGGAAGGTGCTTAATTTTTGCATCCATTTCACACTAAGCACCCTGTCAATATTCCCTCTTCTTTTTAAATATTTCTAGATTTTATTTCTGTTCTTATGCAGTTTTTTAGTGTGACTGCTGTTGAAAATCCAAAATTTCTTAGTGAATAAAAACGAGATATTTTTAATTTCTTGCAAATCAAAGTAGTAGGAGTTTTGATATAAATACATATTGCCTGTTGACGCCTGATCTCACCACTGCATTTAGATATGCACCTATTGGAATACTCAAAAGAGGGTTTAGAATCAAACCATTCCTCATTGAGTGTGATAATATTCTTATTTTTATATATTATATTATTAATAATTTATTTGAGGCAACCAGCTTGTTTGTGGGAAATATGGTTTTCATTGTTTGGAAAAAATTTTGTGTTCATTTTTATTTATTTTCAAATATTAGTTTTGTCTAAATTTATGAATTGACTATATGGATCCCCCCCCCCCCTACTTTCAACAATTCTTCTTAGAGTATCCTACGAATATAAAATTTCAGTTCATATTAAGCAAAACTATTAAATGAATAAGAGACTGAGATTCCATCAATGAACATAAGCAGGGGAAATAGATTATCTTTATATCTTTTTCCATTACTTGCACATTTTGTTGAATAATTCTGCAAATTCGGGATATACTTTCTTACTATCCTCTAAATAATATAGAACAGAATGAATAATTAACAATTTTTTAAAAGTATAAATGGAATTTGCATTTTTTTTATTTTCATGTTTATTGGCAGAAAGAAAAATATGAAATATAGCAATATAAAATTAAATTTTAAAAAGTCTGATGTTTTAAAATCTTAATGAAAATACTTACTCAGTGTTTTTATGGTATCAAAAATAATAGTTATTGGATAATTTTGAAAAAACCTAATTATCTATAATCATAATTATTATATATTCATCTTCCTAATTGAAGATGATTACATAAAAACTGTTCATTACTAAAAACCTAACTTTATCTGTTACAATGAATGATATTGTTTTTTGAAATGGCTTTTCCATTGAATTGCTTGTTTAGACTTTTTAGAAAATGAGCTTTCATTGCTACGTCTCAAAATTTTGAAAAAATAAATGAATATTTGTCATTTTACATCTTTTCACATATTTATACTTCTTCATCTCCCTTCCTTGTATTCATTTGTGGTTTGTTTAACTAACATTAATAAAGACTGTTAATAGTATTATTTTGTTGGTATAAAATTTCTCTGGAATGTTGCAACCTAGATTAATTCAATGCTCTCACAATTGCATGGAAAGTTATATAAAGAAAAACAAATTGAGTTTAAAAATTAAATAAAATAAATAACTAAAACACCAAAAACTTCAGTTCTAATGTAATTCAAAAAAAAAAACTTCAAAAAAAAAAACTTATCTAAAACTTCAGTTCTAATGTTCTTCAGTTCTAATTATATTTATTCAACCAAAGAAAATATAAATTAAAATAAAATGAAATGCTTTCTTTTAACTGTAAACAGCGATATTATGTTGAACAGGGGCTTCCAAATTTGAATTGGTATAGCATAATTATCCCATGAATATGAAAAGAATGCAATACTGGAAAAAATATATTCCTATTGATTCTGCAGCCTTTCGTAATAAAAAGGGACATGATACTAGAATGACTATTATTTCTCACTAAGATTGGAATCGAAGTCTTGTAAATGTGGGAAGATGAAATAACAATGAAGTTCAAAGATATATAATTTAACAATTTTCTCTTATGTAGTATTTTTCAGTACTGATTATCAACGATTTTTATTCTTTATTCCGTTATCAAAGGTTTTTGTACATATATTCCGTATTATCTCTTATCTTAAGACAAAATTACTATTTCAGGGGGTTGGTTCTTTTAAATTTTTTGTATAGGGTTCATAACGTCATTGAAAGTGCTTAATTTGAAAAACATTTTTTAGCACTTTAAAAGTGCTTTATTTCCATGAGAAATGTAAGTACATGTTTATGCTTCTTTATATGTTAGGTATGATAATTCGAAAGAATAATCATAAAAGCTTATTTATTTGCTGTATCTCTTTTTTTTAAAAAAAGCTAAGAATTCAGAGACAAGGTATCCATGGGTTCCAACACATAACCCTTAGTGAACATTTTTATACAATACCTCTTCAACAATGTATATTGCCCTTTATTGAAATACAGAATAGTTTTTAAAAAGGGACGACAAGAAAAACGTACTGCGCCACACTTGTTGATGCTCTAAAAACGTTTGAGAAATTTTTTAACAAAGTAATTTCTCTAACACTAAGGAATTTTTAGTGTTTGAGATGTTCAAAATTATATTTAAGTAATATCTAATGCATCTCTTTTGTGCATCTTTAACCTTTTATATGCATTTAAAAATATGCATATTATTCTGATCAATTTAAAATAACTGTAAGAATAGATTTGGTGTTCTTAAAGGGTATTTCGAACATTTTAGAAGCTCCTGCAAAAATACTTACACTTAAACCTCTTTAATATGTTACATTTCGATGATCAATCTCCTTGATATGTTGTTTTGGTACCAAACTCTTAAACGAGTTATTAGAAGCATTTTAATGTACTGTAAAGGATTATAGTTAATTGTGGGGTATAAATATGAGAGTCCAATCACATAAAATTTAGCATAATGAAATTTTAACTTCAAGCCGTATATTTTCAAGGATCAGGATTTCTCACGTGTACTTTTTTAAATATCCCCATCATTTGAAAAAATTTCGTACTTCCGTTGTATATATAGCCTTTCGTATTTTGTTTCTAAATCCATTTTTTGGAATGATGCATTGATTGTTATACTTTCGTTTTGATACTGTTTGATGCTAGTTTACGCTTAGATGTTATTTTCTAAAATTCTAATGAATATATATATATATATATATATATTCAAATTTGATATAATTTCTCAGTATGCTCTGCTGTTCCTGAACTAGACAATAAGTAATGTATTCGTTATTTTGAACTTGTTTTGATGCTTATTTTAAAAAACTAATACGAAAAAAAAAATTAAATTTCATATTATTTATTCATTGAACTCCAATATTAAAAAAAAAATGGATGGATTTACTGCATATTTTTTAGTGTATGAACTCGAAAATTATTTCTTAAGCTATCTCCAAAATTTTAAGCATATCTTTTGATATACTTCAAAATTAGAAGATTTTTGCTTTTTACTTCTTATATATATATATACACACACACACACACATTACAATTCTTTTTATGCAAATATTAAAATTATAGCTGTATTTGAAAGCTGCATTTATTTTCTATTAAAAATAAGTTTAGAAAATTTATTACAACATTGTTACAAACCTCTAATTTTACTTTTCAGCACGAATAGTGTCATCGTAAGACAGACTGATTTACAGTCTTCTGTAATTGATGCCGCCTCTTTGATCCTCAGAACTTAGGACCATTTGGCGACTCGGCGGCGAATTTGGCAACGAAATGCATAATATTCCAAACTTCGAGAATTTTCTCGATCCGTCCATTAGGAACCGAGATACATCCAGATACTCCCTGATTGGTCGAGAAACGTCTACCCCTGCCTTCCGAGAGCTATAAAGGGCCGGCACTTTCAATCCTGGAGTCGTTGTTAATTCAGTCGTGATGAAATAGTCAATCGGCAGCTAAAGCGAGAAGAGGCACGGGAGTGTTTTAGCCGTCTGGAAAGACCGTAGAGACAAGCTTCAAGGATTCCGTCTCCTGTTGGATCCTGCGGCTTTGTGTTCTGTGGACATTGTTACTATTGGATTTCTTCTTGTTTACTACTGTTGCGTGATGCTGTGTGTTCGTCTTCACTGTATATATTTTTCGACAGTACATAATTGTGCCCTCTTGTCTGTGTACAAATAAAAGTAGTTATTGTTTCTTAGCTGAGGCCTGCTGATTGTGTTTTTCACACCATTCACCCACTACATTAAACGAACCCGACGGATTAGAAATCCGTAACAATATGGAATTCTCGATCGTCAATTTCCTACCAGTTTTGCCAGTCTTGTAATCTTAACCATTCTGTAATGCTTAGTTCTTGGCTTCATAAGACTGAAACTAAAAATTTTAAGTGTCGCGAGTTAGTGCAAGAGGAACCTTGCTCATTTGTCCTTTCTAAGTCAAATCTTTGTTGTTGCATATTCAAAAGTCAAATATTAAGCTGATTGATCATGATAGCTTCTCATAAAGGAAATCAATTTGGTAACTGATATATCCATGTAAACAAGCTGGTAGTTTCTTATTTTAAGAAATACTGAAAATATCACAGATCTTGATTGTTAATCTTATAAAAATGGACTTAAAGTTTTGCTACTGAAAGTTTTTTTTTATGGTCTGTTATTGTTTTTGTCAAAACCAAAATGACGTGATTTATTTTTTAAAAGAAAACGTCGCACAAATATTATGTAAATACAGAAATAAATATAAAATTTGAAAAACAAAATTTTAATATTATTATTTTGTATTAAATCATAAGATGATTATTTTGTAAAAAAAAAGAACTTTAAAATTTAGCAAAAATTTCAATTTTATGGAAATATAACGTCCTTTTGGCACTTCCTGACCTATTTCAATATTTTTTTTTATCAATAATTTACTTTATCTACTACAAAAGCCAACTTTTCGCGGCTTACAACTTAATTACAGCTTAAAATTGAAAAATTGATTTTTTTGTTGACCCTATTTTATAGTATTAAGAAAGTTTTAAAAAATCCGATGCGTTAAATGTGTTAATATTGAAAATGATTAATATCTTTTAAACGTGAAATTAATAAAAATGGACACCGCTACTCTGAAAAAGTAAAAGTAATCGAATTATTTGGTCGCATGTCAATTGTTTAATCATTATGAATTCTAGACTGCAGAGACTAGATTATCAAGTCTTTAATTATTATAGATAAAGCTATTTCATTCTAAGAATGTGTTATTTATTGGGAGTACTTGGATATATATAGAGGGTGTCCTATATATATTGGGATAACTTTAAGGGGAGGTAAGGTACATCACATGGATTCAGATTTGCATAGCAATCCGTGGTTGAAAACGCCATGGGAAAGTAGTATGATAGGTACAAGAAAGGAAGAAACACAATGGTGAGATAATTTGAAATGTTTATTGGTCAAAGATGTTACATAAGCTGTGGTACATGATATTTGAAAATGTCTCATAAAATGATCAAAGTTTCAGGCATTGTTAGCGATGCACAAGACCAGACCACAGACTGGCGAACCATAGACCAACCAACCTGTCGGACATAGACTGCTGAAATCTCTCAAATTCACATCCTATTTTGTTGGATATCCGCAGCAGCACAGACGATTCTTGCAACCCGATCCATTTCTGAATTCAAGGTGTTGCATACACAGCAGTTTTCAGTGTACTCCTAAGGAAGAAATCGATGCTGTTCAAATCGAGAGAGCGTTGTGGTAAGGGAACCGGTGCACCACAACCGAACCATCGGTGACCAAACACCTGATTCAAATGTTCACGAACACATCTGCCATAATGGGGAGGTGCCCCATCATGCTGAAACCACACATGGTGTCTGATATGTTGTGGCATAGGTCAAGTAATGTTGATTGAGCTTCTTGCAAAAAGATGAGATATTGTGCAGACGTTAGTGGCGATAGTAACAAATAAGGTCCGATTAAGACGTCACCAACCACAGTAATTCCTCGTTTTCTTATGTACATAAACATTTCCGCACTAAATTATTGTTTACATTTCAAATTGTTTTGGAGGAAAACTGAGATTAATTTTCAATTTAAATGAATTACATTTTTCAAAAATTAATGTCTTCTTAAATGACACAGAAAATTTTTTTAAATCAGTTTTCTTCAAAATATGCCGATTTTTCTATAAGAATTAAGATTTAAAATGTGAAAGCATTTGTAAACTATTATTTAAAATGAAATGTCATCCAGATACTTTCCGAAGTGTGATAAATATGAAATTGCACAACGTTCAAAATTCCTGTTGTTTAAAATCTCACGTGTGTTAAAGGTTTATGGAAAATCAACAGATGTTTTGTTTTTGGGAGGTCTGACCTTCATCTGTCCTCTTCCTGAGTTTACTCAGCACTAAACCACCTTTTATGACTCGATTTCTGAGAAGAAACTATCGGAAATGGAGGGTCAATATGTTTCATTTAAATAGGTAATTACTAAACAAATGGGGAGACTTGAATATGTTTTTTCTACACCACTCTTTCTGATATTTGCAGTTTGATTTTATTTCCATCTTCTTGCGCCTTTAAAAGATGTAGTCTATACATATAATAAAGCTCAATGTGTGTGTGGGTGTTGGCGCTCTACAGGCCAGACCGTTGGACCTACAGCTACCAAATTTGGTACATGTATACCTTGGAGGTCGGAAATGTGCACCTCGGAGCCCTTTTTTCGAATTTTTAATTAGAATTTGAATTAATTAAAATTTAAACAAAATTTCGACCTTTTTCCGCTATAACTTTAGAAATTATTATTGCACAAACATGATTTTTCTATCAATTTAACGATTAAAAAATTAGCTTTTTAACGGTATCAGTTTTTTTAATTTATAACATAAGCCTCTATTTTTAACGAATTTTTAAAGAAATATTTTAACCATGTTTTTAGCACGTGACTGAATAAAATAAAAGAATGCCGAAGTTCGAATAAATAAAAAACTATCATCGAAAAATAAATCTTAAGAAGTGCAACTTTTAGCACGTGACTGGATAAAATAAAAGAAATATAAAATGTGATATTTTCTAAAAAAATAAATGCAAAGCAACGGATTCTATGATCGTTTGCAATATCTAAATAATTAATTCAATAAATCTTTACAGTAAATCTGATCGAATTTAGACAGGATATGCATTGGAATCCCGACTTAATGACATATTTCTATTATCGTTTGCAATATCTGTATCATTAATTTTAATATTTTTTTTTCATTATACAATGTGATATTTTCTAAAAAAATAAATGCAATGTTAAGGTTTCTATAAAATCTGCAAGGGCACGTCAAAGGGAAAAAATTAGGTTTTATCACCGTGTTGCCATCATTTTGACGAAAGTTCAAATTAAAAAAACACTATCATCGCAAATTAAATCTGAAGAAATGCAACTTTTAGCACGTGACTGAATAAAATAAAATAAATATAAAATGTGATATTTTCTTTAAAAAATGCAAGGCAAAGGATTCTATGATCGTTTGCGATATTTAAATCATTAATTGAATAAATTATCTGTATTTATACAGGAATGAATTTATACAAGATATGCATTCAAATTCCTTTCCAATGGCCAATTTGTAAAATATTATTAATAGGCATATATATTGTTTAATACTATTAATTTCTTCTAAATGAAGTAAATAATTACATTTTATGTAGCTTAAGTCAAACAATGCATTTATGAATAATGAGTTTCAGATTTCTTCATACTTTGCTCTGTGAGCCATATTTTACAAAATATTTTTATTAATATTTTAAATAAAAGTTGCTACATCAAACAATAATAAAATCTAAATCAATAATTAAAACTGACTGATTTATAAAATTAAAGAATATGATTAGGAAAACGTGTTCTTTTAGAACTTTCCGTCCATCATCTTAAAGAAAATATTAATTTCAGGCCAATCAACGCCCGGAGTTACTTCAAGGCAAATGAATATGTGATTTAATTGAAAAATTTTAGAACCCATTACTAATGGCGAATCAGCTTGTCGCCAAAGGCGGCTAGTTTTAAATAAACTTAAAATTCTAATCAGAATAATTTTAGTTTATTTTTCTCCAAATTTTAAATTGATAATCTTTTAAGAGTCTCTTTTGAAAACCGTTGGTGAATATACTTGATTCACTAATCTTGATTGTGGTTATTACAGATTTCAATTCAAAATATCCTCAAAATATAATTGATTGTACTTAATGTAAAAAAAAGTTACATTGCAAGATTGCTCGTGACCATACGCTTTTATGCAAAAAGTGAATAAAGCATTCTGAAAAAATGCATTTAAATGAAACTGGGATGGGCATGGGATTTTTTTTTATTTGCTTGAGAACTTCATTCCAAAATGTGATATTAATTATTAAATTGGTCGCTTATTGTAAAATACCTTTTGTTATAATTTGAATTTTAATGCAGTTGCAAATCATAAAAAGATTCTTGCTTCGTTTATTATATATCATTGTAAAATCAAATTAGGTTTCAGGTTCGACACTCGATTCCACCGAAGAACCGTCGTGTGTGGGGGTCACTTTCACGTTAAATCTGTCAGGCAAAAACGTCCTCCCTCTGGTGTGGTGTGGAGAGGGGGGTGCCAGTTCAAGTGTCGTCCTTGTCATCTGATCTTGGTTCAAAAGTACGAGGCCCGTCCCAAAATAGCCCTCGTGTTGCTTTAAACGGGACGTTAATATAACTAAACTAAACTAACCCCCGAGTCTGATGCTGAACCCTCTACTACAGAGCCACTTTCTACTACAGAATCTATTCTGATGCCTAATGCTCTATTATAGAATCTTATCTACGAGTCACCTATTCTCAAGTCTAATACTACACCCTCTAATTCCGAGTCTGATGCTGATTAATCTACTATAGAATATATATATATGAGTCACCTACCCCCAAGTCTGTTTCTGGACCCACTTTTCCTCTTGAAATTCTCATTTTATCAGTGATCCAATTTTTCAAATTTGGAACATTTCCTGAGCTTGGAGATTTAATTGTGAGTAATTAGAATCTTTTAAACGTGTTTGGTTTCTCCATGGAAAATGTGGCAAAATTTATTGGGTCGGAAATAAATAATTTGCTAAACTGGTTATAATTAGTTTTTTTCAGAAAAAAAATGCTTCGACGGTATAAATCGGTGTTGTTTCAAAAGCCATTCTTTTCATACAGATCATTCACTGTACTAAGACGTCTCTCCAATCTGTCAGATAAATGGCTCGGTCCCATTTCTTCAGATATGCCAATGGGAAAACTCTGCCTGTCTGTCCTATCAACGGAAGCTGAATCTGACCTGTTGCTGACTATCGTTCACACAGATTATCATTATATGACTCGCCAGGATAGCCAAATAAATTGGATCAAATGTAGAAAGAGTGTCTCGCTCGACATAAACTATTTCGGAAAATATTCCTTACGTACAAATAGTCGTCCAATTCGTGGGTCACAAACTGTTAGCGGTCAAAGGACGGGCAATGAAAAAAAATTTTGAACGCATGGGGTTGTCATGAAGTTGACACTTGAAACATTCCCAAAGTTTAATGAATTTTTACAAACTGTCAAACATCCATTCCATCATGAAAACCATTTTGATGAATGGATATGCAGTTTAAACGTGACGGACATTCTCCCCATTTTATTCAGTAGCTTCTATATTGAGGCACTGACGAAACATGTACCTGATGCTTGGTATTAAGAATTTATACATCCTTATGTCGATACTGCTCCTTCTCTAATCAATAATGATGTACCTGAAGCTTGGTATGAATCCTTCATACCTAATCCAGTCGATAATGCTATTCCTGAAGCTTCGTCAGAATCTCTTCCGGTTGATACTATATCATTCAATCGTTGAAACAAAAAACTAGAAATTATAAAGGGAGACATTAAATTTACTCAATTTTTTAAAATCAAAATTTCACTTTCTCTCTCCCTTTCTCTGAAAAAAAAAGAGAGAGATTTTCAAAAAGAAAAAAGGGGAAAAGACTCATCTTGTGTTTTTACATAATAAGATGAGTCTTTCCCCGTATTTTTTAATACTCTTTTTTAAACCAAGATTGGATTTGATATGAGATCCCAATTTTTTTGAAAACTTTTTCTTAAACCAAGATTGGATTGGATTTTAAAATTAAATACGATGTTTTTTGTTTTCAAATTCATTTATTTTTCCATGGTTATCCCTTTTTGTTTTTCTCAAACTCAAAAAGATATTTCATTCTTGTCATTCTCATTTTTTTTTAAAATAAGTAAATAAAAAGTACTCTCAGGCAATTCTCATGGTGAAAATAATAAAATAAATTTATCAATTCGTTACTGAGGAAGTAACAAATATATGAATGAGATAAAGATTAATTTTAGAACTCGAGTTTGAATGATGAATTATGGAAACCAACTCTATCGTCCTATTCAAGAATAATATAAAAGTACCAAATTTTCTATTATTTTCATAGGTGAGCAATTGAAGCGCCCAATGAAAATAATTTTTTTTCCATAATCTATAATAAAATCTTAGCTGAAGGATAAATATCAGTCGGGGTAAATGTGATGTCTTATTCGTTTATCAGATTGATTATTCCGCTAAATATAGTATAAATTATATGCTGAATGAAAAATACGACATTGAAATAAAATGACTGAGAATTTGGACTCGTTGACATTAATTCTCATTGAATTTTTTGTCGACCTATTAAAATTTTTTGATAAAATGAGACATGTATTATGTCTTATTCACATATCTTCTTGTTGGTTATAGGACCAAAAGTAGTGCAAATTAGAAACTTCATGAAAGACATTTGAATCATATGTCTGAAAATCTGTGGATATAGTCTTCGACTTTCATCACGTTTTGTTCATATTCGCCCACCCACAAGTTATTGGCAGAATGCGGAATCTTATTCACTTGTCGGATATATTGTCAAATTTATTGCAAACTAGCCGCCTTTGGCGACCAGCTCGTTCGCCATGAGTAATGCGTTCTAAAATTTTAGATTAAATCACATATTCATTAGCCTTGAAGTAATTCCGGGCATTGATTGGCCTGAAATTAATATTTTTTTAAGATAGTGGACGGAAAGTTCTAAAAGAACACGTTTTCCTAATAATATTCTTTAATTCAATGTCAGATGTTGTCAAAATATTAAATATGTTTTTTTAAAGAAAGCGAAAAAGGGAAACAAATTATTGAATTAATGATACAGATATGGCAAACGATTATAAAAATATGCCATTAAATCGGGATTTCAATACATATCATGTCTAAATTCAATCAGATTTACCGTAAATAAAGAAGATTTGTTGAATTAGTTATTTAGATATTGCAAACGATTATCGATTGCTTTGCATTTATTTTATTTTTTTTTTTTTTTGAAAATATTACATTTTATATTTCTTTTATTTTATCCAGTCACATGCTAAAAGTTGCATTTCTGTAGATTTATTTTGCGATGATAGTTTTTTTTTTTAATTTGAACTTCCATCATTGTTTTATTTTATCCAGTCACGTGCTAAAAAAACATGATTAAAATATTTCTTTAACAATTCTTTAAAAATAGAAGCTTAAGTTATGCATTAAAACACAGATACCATTAGAAAGCTAATTTTGTAATCTTTAAATTGATGTAAAAATCATGTTTGTGCAATAATATTTTCGGAAGTTATAGCGGAAAAACGTCAAGATTTCACTTAAATTTTAATTAATTCAAATTCGAATTAAAAATTCGAAAAAGGGGATCCGAGATGCACATTCCCGACCTCCAAGGTATACATCCACCAAATTTGGTAGGTGTAGGTCCATCGGTCTGACCTGTGGAACGCCAACACACACACACACATTGAGCTTTATTATCAGTATAGATTATAAGCTAGATGAAATACATTTCAATCAAATTACTGAAAATCTGCAGATTTAACATCTTTGGTACTCACCGCGTTGAGCTTACAGTCGACCGACCAAAAGTTGTCAGCAAAATGAGAATATCGCCTTATCGATATCTTATTCATTTGTTACCTTTTCTGTTATATCGCCGAAAGTAGTACAAATTATAAATTTAATTAACGACATTTGAATGATATATATGAATATCTGCGAACTTGACGTCTTCGGCATTCATTGCATTTAGTTCTTAGTTCGGTCTATCAAAAATTGTCCGCCAAATACGGCATATAAAGGCCTTATCACCCGGCGAAATATCGTCCTCACTTTTCCGTTTCTACCCTCAAGAACTGGTCAAATAAGTTTTTCGTTATTGTCAACTTTTTTTAATCAGTTTAACGGAAATATTGTCAGCAAACGAAATTCAACCAATCATGTGAAACTTTGATTGTTACGTCACACAAGTAACGCCACTTTCGTTGTCGTTTGGTGACGAAAAGTGCTCACGATATTTTGCCGTGTGATAAAACCTTTACTGACCTACCACCTTATTGATTATTTTTCCAAATATGGCCAAAATACTTTGACCGTTATTTGGATATTTCGGTGATTTACAATTTATTAACTTTACGGAGAATTTTAAATAATCATAGTCAATAATGAGTAACTCTCAGCCTACGGGGGGGGGGAGATGCTGCCGACAAGGGAGCAGTTGTTTCCCTCCTGCTACCGCCCCCCCCCCCCTTTGTTAAATTTTATGATAAATCTGTTAATAGTAAATGCGTCGGTGAATATGATAGCACAGTAATTCAATAAAGGAAAGAACTAAATATGCATGAAATTTGAAATAGGATTTTGACTACAACCGAATCAAATTTTGGGTCAAATTTATTAAAAGGTTGACTGCATTAATCTCTATCTGAATTAATGTCAAAACGATTAAAAACATAACATGATGGATAGATGAATTTTAGAATCCAATTTTTATACCCACATTATGGATGTTGTTACTTGTCTCTCAATGTGTTGTTGAACCCGAATAATAAAAAATGGAACTTGAAAAATAAATAAATTTTGGTAATGCCAAATGACACAAAAATACGTAGTTCTACACTCTATCGAGTTTTGGATCCAATGAGGCAATGGGAAGATGATAGCAATTTCTTGTATAAGCTTATGCAAAACTGTATAAGCTTTCTGTCTACAATAGAACGAAATCAAATATAAAGTGGGAAATATTGTGTAAGTATACAAGAAAGTAGTATGCTTACATACTTAAATCAGAGAGAAAGAAAACTCCCTTTGGTTTTATTCCTGAAATAATAAATGAGTGAAGCATTATTGTTTCTTTCCCATCTTTTCAGTAGAAAACCAGGGTACGTAGACTGATTTTATCTTGGAAAATATTTTATAAGTATTTTTTAAGCATGTTTATGACAAAAATTAAAACCAAATTTTGCATAGCATTTTAATTTTACCATGAGGAAATAAATTAATAATAAAACCATGAGGAAATAAATTAAGTTTGTTTTAAGTTAATTAATTTAGTGCCTACTTTTGCACAAATATTAACATAAAACACATAAATTTAAATTAATTTAAATAATTTGTTCCCTCTTATGCCTGCACTCATTTTATGAATTAAAAAACAAGACATATTGTTAGTATAAACTGACATAAGCAATTTACCAAAGAAATAATTTCACCACAAATTTTCTTTCAAAAATTTAAAAAAAGGTATTCTAATTTTCCAAACTTAAGCACATCAAATATACAAAAAATAAAAAGTGGAACATCACTCCGATACATTCGAATTATTGGTCTCATACACTCGGCAATATATGTGAAAGAAATTGAAAATGTTATTGTTCCAATAATCTTCGAATAAATACCAGGATTATATATATATATATATATATATATATGTATGTATGTATGTATGTATGTATGTATGTATAGAGAACAGAATCAGATGAAATTTAGCCCACAGATAGATTGCATTGGCGTAGGAAAGTCGAACAATTGCGTTACGCCAACTGGCGTTGAAAGTTGGCTAACATTTGCTGACAACTGTGTTTTCCTTTAAATTAAAAGTTTAAAAATTATGTGTATAATACTGTTGTAGCTATCTCCTCATCTCGATCAATAAATAAAATAGATTTGACCGGATTAGATTTGCTGTTTTATTTTATTTTGGGAATACAATGTAAATAAATTGTTCTTACTTTTTTGTTTTTTTTGTTATTAAATTGTATTTATGTTATATTTTTTGTATATGCTTATACTTTTAAATTTATCGTTTTTAGATTAGGCATAATTTTTTATTTGTCATTATTTGATAGTTTTTCGTACATATACATCAAAATTTCCACGCGAACAGAGTCGTGGGCAATAGCTAGTATTTTTGGACGGCCAGTTAAATTCAAAATAAAGCTACAATTTTAGAAATAACATAACTTAACAAATTTTATTCATTTATTTTCCTGCAGAGATTTTCTGTTATAGTCTTTACAAACAGGCGAATATATAGGCCAATAGATGGTCAACTCATAGATGGATTTGGTTCAAAATTTTGATATGAATCTATAATTTAGAGGCCAAAAATGTGAACCAAATATTTTCGATGTAGCGATTCAAATTTTTTATAAGTTATCCTGTTCATTTGTTCTTAGTGAAACAAATCTTTCATGTAAATGGACTTCGTGCAAAATTGGGTAAAAATCTGCGAAATTCGTATTTAGAAACTTTAGCTCAAAGAATTTTTCAGTCACACATATTCAGAGACAAATAATTTCAAAAATGTGTTATTTGGAGGTTTGAATCTTGGCAGATAGGCCAAAATCCCAAATTCGAATATTTTGGTGACATTTCTTTATTTTTGAATAATTCGGATAAGAAAAAATTAACAAGGAATTTTGTTGGTATTAATTAATTTTTGGTATCTTTTAACAAGAATAACAAAGCATTACAAATAATTCTGGAGTATCATAAAAAAAATTCCATACGTTTATTTTTTGAAAAGCTTGAATAATTCAGCGTATTCACTCATCGCAATCCATAATGAATGAAATACTCACACTGCATCATATCAATAAAAAGTTTTAAACGTTTGCACAAAAATTTATCGAAGCAAAAATATTTAAATGATTCACCTATAAGAGATCACCAAATGTTGTTAAATTATAATTAACATATAATTAACAAACATGTTGCCAACAAGCAGTCATGTGTAGAAAAGTAACTATGAGCTGAAGTTATTGTAAGGAATCAAAGAGTCGTGATTTTATTCGAATACATAAAATCAAAAAGAAATTATTACCCCTCCCCCCATCGAAAAGATCAAAAGAAGGTGAAAGAAAAGTAAATAGAGCAGATACAGTTTCCCATTTCTATCGATATTTCTTTAAACTGAGATAAGGTCTTCCCCACAAAATTGGATTTTTTTTAAACATTGTAAAATCCGACAATGCAAAGGAAATACGACCTGCAATAGGGAAGATCTAGAGAGATAAAACGATTCCATGCACCCTTTATAATAATTCTATTTAATTTAAAAAGAAGTAACGGTATCCATTATTTTAAATCCGTAAAATATCCGAAGCTGTAATTCTTTTTATAGAAATATTCAAATGAGGGAAGATTTTCTTTTCCCCACCTCATAAACATTGATATCAATTCTTCTTTACTAATTAAAACTGACTCAGAATTATTTTGACTGTAGATATAAGTCAGAATGCTTCTTTTTTTATTTACGATAGTCATACATGAGATTATGTCGTTTAAATTTCTTTCCCAAAGATTTAAATTCATTTGGACTGTCTGAACATTCTTATAATAATCCACACATCGACAACTTAAATCCGCTCATCAAAATCAACTACAAAAATATTACTGAAGTAACTTGATGAATATTCAGGAACTTTTTTAAATTTGGTAGATTGAAATTTATTTTAAAAAATAAAATAAAGATGAATCAACTCAAGGAAGATAAAATCAATGTTCGATATTTGTTAAAATATATTACAAATTAGCTTTGGAGAGTATAAGATATTAAAATATATTTATTCTAGAGATCAAGAGCAAAAACAAATATTATAGTTTAAAATCAAACGATGGAACTTGTCGACATTACTATGCATGGAGAAAAAAAAAAGATAAAATACATTAGTTCGAGATAAGAAAATATTTTATTCAGGAACACAAATTTAATAACAATTGTATCGACTATAAAAAACATGAACTTGACACAACAGAAAAATAGTAAAAAATAAATTATTTATACCTGCTAATTTAGATAGTAACATGTTTGAAATTCTCTTGGAAAGATTCTATTAGAAAATGTAAAAGCTGTGTAAAAAGAACTTCAAATCCTTCTGCAAAATTTCAGTTAAGAGTTTACTATGAATCATAACTCATATGCATGTGCTTCATTTTAAGAGATAAACAGGTGCAAATAAAGATAAAGTAACAAAAAAGCCTAAAATAACTAAGACATGTCAACTGTCAGAATTTACAGATAAGAACAGAAAGACTTCTATTTAAATTATTTTCTGGAGAAGATTTAAAAAATATTTACTTAATAAATTATGAAATGATAAAAGTTAAGGGTGAAAGTAAGTGCGCATTCCAGATCATTAATGTATAATAACTCCATCAAAGAACATCAGCAACATGCACTTAATCATAATACACAGTTTGTAACCAAAATTCTTCTTGAGAACTCCGATTTCAAAGAAGTTGCATGCATTTCTTGGGTTTAAAAGTAATTTTCGAAAGCAACAGAAAACATGTATTCTAAATTAACAGGTATTAAATAATCCAGTATTAGAAAACATCATTAAAGAGAAAAAATATTAAAATATTTATGAGTTATTAAAATAAGTGAATCAACTCAAAAATAAGTGAGTTATAAAAGTGATAGTTATCAGTTATAAAATAAGGATGAATCAACTCAAGAAAGATAAAATCAGCGTTCGATATTTGTTAACGCATATTACAAATTAGCATCGGAGAGTATAAGATGTTAAAATATATTTATTCTAGAGATCAAGAACAAAAACAAATATTATAATTTAAAATCAAACGATGTAACTTGTCGGCATTACTATGCATGGAGAAAAAAAAGATAAAATACATTAGTTTGAGATAAGAAAATATTTTATTGAGGAGCACAAATTTGATAACAATTGTATTGAATATAAAAAACACAAACTTGACGCAACAGAAAAATAGTAAAAAATAAATTATTTATACCTGCTAATTTAGATAATAGCATGTTTAAAATTCTCTCTGAAAAATTCTCTTAAAATATGATAGGAATGCTAAAAGAACTTGAAATCCTTATGCTACTAAAACTTTACTATGAATCACAATTCACATGCATGCAATTCATTTTAAGACATAAACGTGTATAAATAAAAATTTCACATCATTAATATATCATAATTCACTCAAAGTGCATCAGCAGCATGCACTTAATCATAATGCACAGCTTGTAACCAAAATTATTCTTGAGAACTATATTTTAAAGAAGTTGTATGCATTTCTCGGGTTTAAAAGTAATTCTCGAAATCAACAAAAAACTAATTCTAAATTAACAGGTATCAAATAATCCAGTATTACAAAACATCATTAAAGTGAAGAATTATTAAAAAATTTAGGAGTTATTAAAATAAGTGAAATAAAAAATAAACAATCACAATATGAAAAATAAACAAACACAATATAAAAATAAGCAAACACAATATAAAAAATAAGCAAACACAATATAAAAAATAAACAAACACAACATAAAAAAATAAACAAACACAATATAACACATTATATTGTGTTATATCTGTATATATTGTTAATATTATACAGAATATAACACATTATATTCCCAACCAATGAATTGCACAACTTTCTACTTTGTTCACAGTTTGTTAATCTTTGGTAATTAGCTTGAACAAAGTAAAAATATAATTATAAAATATGACTTAGCTGATAATCTAAAATTAATACTTCTTGTTTACTAACATCAACTTAAAACTGAACTATTATGAACTCTATTTATATGAACAGATTTGCATATTGGATATCCAAATCATTTTAGACTAGATTATAAATTTAAAAATAAGTAGAATAATTATATTGCACAAAATAATAAGGACATGTGAACTGCAAGAATTTCCAGATAAGAACAGAAAGATTTGTATTTAAATTATTTTCTAGAAATGATTAAAAAAATGTTTACATGATAAATTATATGATAAAAGTTAATATTGAAAGTAAGTATACAGTTTCACTTGAAAGTAGAACATATAAATGTATGCAACAATTCAATAATTTTTCAAAAATGAATAACATAAAACATAAAATAAGGACACATAAGGATAAAATAAAGAAACATAAGGATAAAATAAAGAAACATAAGAATAAAATAAGGAAACATAAGGATAAAACAAGGAAATAGAAGGATAAAATAAGGACACATAAAACAGAATTCCTCAATTTTTTGTAATTTAAGAAAATAACTATTAATTAATCATGTTATTTATGTTACACCCTTAACATGAATAAAAAGTGCTCAAAAGATTCTATAGCTGGTTTCTATAGCTTTCGAGCTATTTTGCGGTTCCATCGCGAAATTCGTTTATATACGGCTGTAGAGTCATCTAATAATCACGAATTTTTTGATTATCCAGTTTTAAATACGATGTAAAAATTGCAAAACTCATATGAGAACTCATAATAAAATTAAACGTTATTTAGTGAAAACCTCAAAAAAGAGGGAATACCTAAATGACAATTCAGTAAACAAGCACAGAAAATATTCTTCATGATGAAAACTCTATATTTAAAAAGCAAGAAAATCAGGCTTTAGAAATAGACCTAGAAAAGTCTTAAAAAATAAGCCAATTTAACTGTTAACATTTAAAATAATTTTTAAAACACTTATTTTCAATTTGCAAAAACTCTACGTAAAGAACAAATAATTATAGCATGCTGCGAGTGCAAAATTTCGAATTCCAAAACAATTGAATGCAATTTAGAGCATCATTATTTTTGTTTTCAGTGTCATAAAATAAATGAATTCGATCGATTTTATTGCTTTAAAACGACAAGCTTAACAAAATCATGAGGGTTACGTTCAGTTTCCTTATACGAACATCTTTATTGGCTTTTTTATCTTTAAATCTTTATAAATTTGAGCCCAGCTCAGTTTTAATTCAAGAAAGCATCGGCATTTTTCACTAACAATGCTAATTGGGGCACAGATTATATATATAAAAAAAGTTTTAAAGCTTTGAAACTAAGGAAATAAAATTGAAACATACATTTTGGACATTGGCACATTTTAAAAATTCAACGAATCTCATTCCTTGTATTTTTGCCTAGTTTATTAAATAAACAAAACATATTTTTAAAAGCACTTAATTAGACAAAGGAAAGACATAGTTATAAGAAATTACACTGAGCAATCACAAAAAATTGAAATACATAAT
>JAPMOQ010038150.1:1214094-1242850 GCA_026543055.1 Argiope trifasciata | reverse complement strand
TTATAAGAAATTACACTGAGCAATCACAAAAAATTGAAATACATAATTGAAGAAAACAATGACCTGGTGAAATCACGGAATGAAAATACGAAATAGATTCCACCTAATGCAAATATTACTTTAATGTTAATTCACATGATTTATTTCATTTATAGTAAAATTCGGAATTCTTTTTTGTGCAATAATAAAAATGCCTTTCATTGCTCTTCAACTCCTTGTTCAGATTCCTCAGCTAATTTTCTTAAAAGCTCTGCCCTCATGGAGCACCAGGTCATTCCGGCTCCCGCTCGGCAACCAATAATTTTAGGTCCAAACGTCCAGCTAAAAACATAATATATATAAATAATATCTGACTTCCAATTTTTTGAATTTCTGAAATTCAAGAAAAAGAACGCAGGCGAGTTAAATTAGTACAAATAAACATAAACATACAAATAAAAATAAACTATGATATAATAAAGTTAAGTGAATATGACAGAGAAAATTCTCGAAAATTTACGATGAACGAATGTTAGAATTAGATAGTACTTGTAACAAGTCTAAGTAGAAAGGACGAGATTATAAATGCATATATTTTTTTATCATAAATTGATTGAGGGTTTAATTAAAAAATTTATTGGAGTGTAATAAAATGTTCGAAGTGGCAGTGCATTAATTACTTTGTTTTCAAAAAATGCATTAAAATAAATGAAATAATTCTAAATAATAATAGATAATCTCAAGAAAACTAGGAGATTACCAGGGGAAATTCAGTTGTCTAAGGAACAATTTGCATCTCGCCTACGATTGGGTTGGCTTCACTATTGCAAGATTCGGAAAGTGATCGCAATCTTGATTCATTAATCAATCTGATGATATTTGATAAAACCAATGACATTTTAAATAATGAAACTTTTGAACATGCTCTAGTCAGACAGGGAGAAAATTGGTGACAGCCAATTGGCGAATGAATGTGACGTCTATTTTACTGCGAAGGGGAAATAAAATATAAAAATGGTCTGTTCATAGCGAATCAGTTGGTGAAATACAAAGTGTATTCCGACGCCGTAAAAATAACCACAGTTTGCCTATGAAAACAAAATATACTTTGCAAGTGGGTGAATTTTGCATCTGTTCACCAACTATTGAATTTTATTCAAATTTTCAACAAGAATATAGTTGTTGATGCTAAATCAATTTTTCTCAGCCACATTGCTAAGTGAAAATGCAAGAAAATTTCTAATAAAATCTTTCCAGAAACTGAACATGCAAGGAAAATTTGTGCATAGGAATAAATATATTAAAGCAAATCAACCATCCGTTTATAATACATATATATTGCAATTTCTGTAAACAGGCATCAAAACAAACTACTACAAGAATTTCAAACTACTGGAGCCCTCTATAACTGTAGGAATAATAACAATGATAATAAAATATAATGAGCTTTTTTTATCCTTTCATAGCAAAAGAATTGCTGAATATCGCTGTAACTGGTTATTTTAAGCTGATTTCTTTAACTAAAATTGTTATCAGAAATGTCATTTTTTTAAAAATTTACACTTTAAGTTTGTAGGTTTGTTTTAACTGTCAATTCTGAAAAAAATTATGCAGAAATGTAAGGATAAAGGAATCGTAAATTTACCTGTTATCCGTAACATCGTAGATCTCCACTGTGTTAAAAAAGAATCTAGCATTATAGCCTCCAATCGCATAAATGTAGCGTCCTAAAGCAGCAACTCCAACTCCGCCTCTTGCTACTTCCATAGAACGAACAAAGGTCCATTCATTAGAATCTGGATCATATTTCTCAACAGAGTTTAGGGGAACATTATTTTGAAAGCCACCTAGAGGGGGGTTGATTACACATCACACTATTTTAGAACAGCTAATAAATATACATCATACATGTACACTTAAGTTACACAAAGTTTGTAGAACAAAAAAATGTATTAAAGTAACAATTTAGATCATAACTTATAATACACCGCCTGTATAATTTTTCTTGATATAAATATTTTTTATTTATTGGAATGACTTCTACCACATTCCTCATATATTCTTATAATTTCCTTAAATTCTACAACTACAAGTCATTAGGGAAACAATAACCAGGAAAATGTAAATAATTCTCAAATTAATACAGAAGAAGTAATAGTTAAGTGTCCAATGAATCTCGATAATAAGATAACAAGGAGTAATATAAGCAAGTTTAAAGCTACATTTAATAGTATTTCTAATATTAATTTTATTTAATCTCCAAAGAAAACTACAAAGTTTGCATTATACAACGAAGAGAAATCCTGAAAAGTGTCCAGGAAAAGATTCATTATTAAAAAGGCGGGGGGGAAAACGACATAGTGAATCACAAAAAACTTTGTAACAAATTTTTTTATTGCTTATGAGCATTTTCGGATTAGGTGTTAGGCAAGGATTCATCAGTATTTAGATTATTTGGAACCTTTTTCCTAACTTTCAAGATTAATCATTATCAGGAAATGTTTTCGCTTTTGTATTCATTGTAACTATACATTCATTAATTTTTTTGTGTATTATGGCAGCTTAACTCCATGGAATAACCGTGTAAATAGAGGACTTGAAATATGTAGATTCAATCTTGCTTAAAACAAATATTCAACTTATGAACATAACTGCTGCCTATTAAATCAATAGCCCTAAATCAAGAGTCCTCAGATTCGTAAAGCGAAGAAGTTTAAATAGTGGACTGCAGATTCAAAAATCATTATCATCGTCTGCCTTGGATTCAAAATAAAAATATTTGATCCAAAAATAAAGGAAAAAAAAAAATCTATCGACTATCTTCATAGAGATTTCAATGAAACTGAATTAAGATTCATGTTCTTTAATTTACATAAATGTTTTCACTTGACTTCTGATTATTTAATGCTTTACATAAAAAGCAGAATCATAAATAAAAGCATGTGAAAAAGTATAAGGCTGAATATTGCAATTTCATGAATGCATATGCCAAATAATAAAAAGAATCATCTTACCAATCACATAAATAAATCCATCAACAACGGCAGCAGCAGCTGAAGTTCTACTTTGATTCATAGGTGCTATAAAAGTCCATTCATTTAGAAGGGGATCATAGACTTCACATGTTCTTAAAGGTACTGCACCATTATTTCCTCCTAATGCATACATACGGCCCTAAAAGAAATTAACGACTGGGCATAAAAAATTACGAATTTCTCCCAGTTATGAATAAATATAACGATCAATGCTTAAATAAATTCAATAAAGCTAACAGCTGCACTTTAAACATTGTTTCCCCCAATATAAACATAAAACAAAAGCACAGAGAATATAAATACAATGGGAAACTTCGTTACTTAAAAACAGGAAAGCTAGACAAGTGAATTAGCCTGATTTAGTTCCCTTCTGAAACTATTTGAGCTTTATTTTGAAAAGGATAACCTCATTCTGAGTCACGGAAAGATGACATCTCACTCTTTCAAGTTTTATCAATGTGAGAGAGTTAGATAGATAATGAAATATTTAATATAAACATACAAAGTCAGTTAATAAACTCGAACCTTAATTTCGTGATCTTCATCACTGGCAAAGCCGAAACTACTCTTTTAACTTTCAAGCTTTATCATTGTGAGAATTAGATATTTAATGAAATATTTAATATAAACATACAAGGTGAGTCAATAAATAGACTCGAAACTTAAATTCGCGATCTTCATCTCTCGCGAAGCCGTAACTACTACGGTTCTATGGAGGAACTAGAACAAAATTTCAACAGTAAGAAAAACAGTTTGCGCACAAACTATTCCTTTAAATAAACACTGTAAATATAAACTATTAGGCAATTTCATCGAAGACGTGAAAAGATCTATTCATAATAGATTATTATCCTTGAAAAATATGAATTACTCAATTAAAAAAAAAATACTGAATGCTTTTTAAGGCTTTAAAAAATTATGTTTAAATAATTTCCCAGTGTAAAACTTAAAAATATCTCTTGCAAAGAAATAGCAATTTCAAAAATAATAATTAGAAAAATGTTATTCTTAAAAATTACCAGAGAACTGAGTAAGAAAAGGACATATCGATAAAAAAAAATTCTTAATAAAAAAGAAACGGTAATTTAAAAACTAATTTTTGAATGAAATGATACCTTTAAGTTCACAACAGCAACTGCACATCTTGAACATTTCATAGGAGTTACGACACACCACTCATTGGCGTCAATATCGTATCTTTCAACAGTTGCATAACTTAGTGAATTATTAACCAGGCCACCAACAGCATAAAGAGAACCATCCAGCGAGCAAAGACCAAGATTTCTTCTGCAAAGTCAATAGTTGCAATATAATATTTATAAAGAAGGAAGATTTAGTAGTATACAAATATTCACATATTTCATTTTAAAACTATGTATTTCATCGGAAATTAATGGCAGAGAGATTAAACATTACTGCAATGAAGTCGTAGATAATATGAGAATGAAAAAAAAATTATATAATTCTAGCACCATTGACTGCTAGATTGGGGGATGGAATCCAAACCACTTACCATCAGTATACTGAATAATTTATACTGCGATGATTAAATATTTGCCGAATAAGAGGATACTTTTATTGGTCCTAAAATTAATATATGAATTTTTTAAAGTTGAATTTTACCGGAAAATTAATCCACTTATTTTTACAAGACAAAATTTAAAAATAAAATGATGCACTGCCTTGAATGGTGCCTGAGAAGAGACATCGGAGTGCTAATGGTTAAAACTATGCATTTCATGGGCAATCAATGGCAGAGAGACTAAACCTTACAGCAATGGAGCCGTATATAATATGGGAATAAAAAAACGTTATAATTCTAGCACCATTTACTGGAAGATGGGGGGGGGGGACGCTAAACCACTTATTTCTAAGCTTTGGTGACAAAGTATAATACTTATTACAAAAATTTCGGATTTTACAAGAGTTAAAAATTGCACAATGGATCATATTTAAATGAAAAATTATATGTACCTTGCGAATAACATAGGTGGTAATGCTTCCCATCTATTTAATTCGGGGTCAAACACTTCTGCACATGATGTATTAGCACCATTGTGGAACCCACCTACAGCATATATTTTACCTGCAAACAATACATTAAAGATAATTTTATAAAATTCTGCTACAGAGTACAATAATATTATCAAATATACTTGAGAAATGTTTTTAAAGTTTTATGTTGCTAAACCTAATGATAAAAAAAAGTCTTCCAATTACAATCAACAGATTTACAGGGCACTAAAAGTATAAGAGGCGAATCAAAAATATATTATAATGACTCACCAAATCAATGATGTAACATTATTGTAAGTACTTAGATTAGTTTTAATAAACAAAACCTAATTATAAGAGCAGCAAGATTATGTAAAATGATAGTATCTCATTTAAATTTCCATAGTAAATGTGTATTACTGATTAAATGTAATGTCTAACATCATTACATTTTGTATGAAAACTTAACAACTGACTAAAATAACCAATTATCTCCATTTTAAAGACAGTATAAATTGGTGAAATTACTTGTGATGTTACAATAAGTGCAACAGAATAAAAAATAAATAAAGCTTTTGCAACATTAATTTTATAATACATCGATTACTTTTTCCAAAGCATTTTAAAACTGTTCTAATCACCAATTTAAGTAACCATCTTAAGAAAGATGTTCTTTCGTAGTATTTAATTACTTTTTATACTAACAAATAAAAGTTAAGAAAAAAAAAAAGCGATATAATGGCAGTATATGAAAAGCTAAGGTATACATATAGATTAAAATCAGGTACTAGATACCATCTGATAAAAGTCGGATATTTTTCTTTCAATTCTTCAAAGAAGTAGGCCTTCCACAGTATAATAAAATTTAGTTTCACTATTCTATTTTCAGATCATGGAGTTTGATTAAGTTTCGAATGTGCTGTATGTTTTAAATAAATAAGTCCACAACTATGATTCATTGTTCTTAACTACGTGTCTTTTCCCAAAAACAGCATAAACAATTTAAGCTTATTCTTTATGTTATTTACTTGATTTTTGACATATGAATGATTCAAATATATATTTAATAATATTTGGTTTAGGGTAGAACTCAACAAATCAATATAAAGGAATGAAAATTATAAAAATTGAAGATGTACAGTAAAGAAAAAAATCACAACCTTTTTCTGAGGCACAACCAATATTCTTCCGACTTGTTAACATGTCTGTTGATTTAATCCATTTGTTATGGTACCAACTGAAGAAATAAACTGAAGAAAAGGAAGGATCATTTACTCTACTTCCACCTACACAGAATATTACACCTGAAATAAATAATTTTATCTTAATTCAGAACAAAGTTATCGTTTATAAGGAAATCAGTTTAATTGGATTAAAACATACTTTTTTTTGATTAAACACAAGTGTTATTTGGAAAAAGGTTCAAAGATTTTTAAGAGTAGTCAGACAGCAAAAACAGATCTTGAAAAAGAACTCTGTCTATAAACTTCAATATCACATCAGCAGATATAAGCAAGAAAATACAGGAAAATATCAAAAAAAAAAAAAGCACTAAATTTCATATTTTGCAGGTTGATGCAATTTTCTACAACTTAGTAGTAGTCTTAGTATGTAGTGAGCAAGTGACACAAAATTATAAATAATGCGCATACCTATCATGGGACAGATTCTTACCTCCCATTCTTTACACTATAACCCAAAATATTGTACAGCATCTCCATGATAATGTTAAATACTCTGAATACCAATGTTGTGAGGCATTTTCTAATAATAGGATAATTATGCCCTTTCCTAGAGTGTGATCATAGTTTTTGGCATGCAGAATGCAAAAATCCATTTTGCAGTTATGACTTTTACAAGATTTTGTAAAAAAAAAATTATACAAATTATAAAAGGTTTCATGATTTGGCATGCTCCAAAAATATCCAAAATCTTGAAGTAATGCGCATAATAAAAAACAGAACCTGCCATTAAGCCTGATAGATAATATACAAGCTAATTTCACACAGTTTATATTTAAAAAAAAATACAAATATTATTAATAGAGTTCAGCTGAAAAGTCAAAAGAATTCAGTTACCAGCGTAACTTTTTCTTGGCTGTGTTCTTTCAGTGAGAGAATATTCTGTTGAAAAATGGTTTTCTTGCCACAATTGGAAATGCTTGGCATCATCTAGAAGATCTTGATAGTCCCGATTTTCGAGAAGTAACGAATTTGACTTTGCATATATTTGCAGGAATGTTAAAGGTAAGAGAGGAAGTCGAATCCTAGGAAATAATTCAGGCAGTAGATCTTTTCTTTTATCAGGATCTGATTTTACCCACAATATTAATGCTGCATAAACCTGCAATGGAATTTTTATTTGCAACTTATATTTGAATACAATAATTTATGACACAGGGAATACATAGGCAGCATGTATAAAAGCTCACATTTTTACTTCTACAAACAGAAATAGATAGAAAACATGTAAGATAATAATTAGCTTTTCAGAAGAATTCAGTTTTATTTAGAAAATTAGTATTTATTTTTTGAGATTTTCTTTAGTATTTTGAAAAGAAATATATCCTAAATTATCTATAATTTCATAGAACAAATGCATGATGCTCTGATTTAGTACAAGAATATAAAAAATTGACATAAAAATAAAAATGGAAGAAGCATACTCAATGATAAAAATAGCTAAGGAATCAACAGAAAAGTCCAGAAATGAATATAAACGATTTATTCTATTTTTAATAAAAAAGGAAGAAAAAAATTATAAAATTAGGGAAAAAAAATTTATACCTACCATCAACAAAAAAAAAATCTATAATGTTAGAGATATGGTTTCATTTTAATATACATACGTAATTATATTGCAAAACAAACAAGAAAAATACTAATTTTGTTCTCACCTCTATTTCATTATTCACAAATAAATCTTCGGATGATATAAGATTCTCTAAATGCTCTGCAGAGATCTGTACAAAATCAGCAACTTGAACAATTTTTTTAAAATTATATTTTATGAACTCGTCAGCCCTTCTGACTAATTCTGACTGTCCAAGCCTTTCAGCTATTCCTCTTCTTCTAATAACAGAGCTTTCATGAAATCTTGAACTTATGTAGTGGGAGCATCCTTCAGCTATAATATCAAACCTTAGAACTGATGCAGTTCTGAACAATTCTTCGACATTTGTATTGTCAAACTGAATTTTTCCAGTATATGCAAATTCTATGAGTTTTCCCATTGCTGCTTCAACAATATCTCTAGTATTTATTAAAAGATGACTGTTTTCTGATACGGGTGAAGAGAATAGGGCTTGAAAGTATGGACTACAACTGGCTAATACGACGCGATGGCATTTAAAGATTTTTCCTTGAATTCGAATAGCTACATCACACAAAATTTCATTTTGTTGAAACTCATATAATTTCTCAGGTAATACTGAAATTGTCTTAGACATTTCTATTGTTCCTGGAGATATATTCTCTGCCATTGTATGGCGTAAATGAGCTGTACTCCAGGAAATCTATAAAGAAACAAAATATTGATATTGAATGTAATGCTATTTCAAGCGAAGATAAAAAATATACATAAGTTTTACCAACAAAATGCAATAAAAATGAAGGTGGATTAAATTTCAGCAATAAAAAGTTAATGATGCAAGTTTCAACAAATTTGTCAAATAATATGCTAATTAGTCATATCGTTTAAAAAAGAATCAACATTTTTACTACACATTATTATTTGTTCGAGATTTAAAGCTACTTACTAGTTGTGTAGACCTATTATATGTCACATTACAAGTGAATATTTCGAATGAATGAAGAGAGTTGATGCATTTAATTTTTAAGAAAAAACCCTTTCTTCATAAAAGTAATACCATGCCCCTTCCACACAAACACACACACAAAAAAAAAGACATGAAATTTTCTAGCTTAATATATCAAAAATATTTAAGCATGCACAATTTTTTTTGCATGCTTAAATTAAACATCGAAAATATTTGTGAATATGTTTGACAATGTTTAAAATAGTTTTCAATCGTTATGCAAGATGTTAGTTTGAAGCATTAACATTTTTCCCTGGTAAGGACATATAGAATCAATCAATAAGAATTTAAATTAGGGGTGGACAAGATTAATGCAGTAAGAATAACTTTTATTTTTTATAAATGAATGCATAATTTGAATGATCGATATTGATATAAATATTAGCAAGTGTATATGATTAACTGACTCGATTGAATGGATTGTAATTTACATTCTAAAAAGCAAGTTATTAGTTTTTATATATTTAATAAGTATAAGAATATTATGACTGTAGATATAAATAATAATAAAAAAATGAAAAAAAAAAACATTCGCCAAGAACAGAATTAAAAAGGAATGTACATCTTGATAAGAACTAGAAAATCTTTTAGCATCAAAAATATTCTTTGGAACCTGAAACATATTTTTTAGTAATAAATATAGTTTAGCTACTAGCAAAAACAGTAAACGGCCTTGACAACAATTGCTAAAAATATCCCAGAGCAACATTCTAAGAAAGTCATTCTTCAATGAAGTTTAATTAATTGTTTACTTTGAATCACAAAGTAACTCACCATAAAACTTATGTGTGAGAAAACAGTGCCTGAAAGAGAAAAGGCGCAACAGAGGAATGTTGCATCTATTTTAATAATACAGTTCGTAGAATAAACAGCATATTGATAGAACATAAAATAATAGGAGAATGTGCAAAATTTTTAAAGCTGAAGTAGCTTTCCATGTCATGAGAAATTATGCGAAACAGTCTGTAATTAAAAGAGAAATAGTTGCGGATTTCTTCAATGATTTTTACTTTTCATAATTTCAAGGCAGTCGTCAAATTTTAATGTACAGTAAAAGCTCTTTATTCGAGGGGTATATGTTTGGAATCTTTTTATTAGTATGCATGAACTTATTAGATCCGCGAATACAGGAATTGGGTCGCATTTTTTAAATTCGCGAAAAGTGGAAACGTGAATAAAGGAAGCGCGAATAAGGAGCTTTTACTGTATTTTTATCATTTTATGCCAAAACCATGATGAGCATGGTGCAACATGCTAAATAAGAAGGAAGAAAGTCGGAAAAAGAGACTATAATAAAGTTCTTTTTTAGTTTATACAGCTTTAAAAATAAATTTTCTGATAGCGTTTTTTAACCATTGAGGTAAAATAATAGTCTGTGCAACATAAAAGTTAAAGTGAAGTAGGAATATGAGTGATTACGAAATAATTCTAAGAATGAAAATTAATTAGAAATTATAATAATCCTCCCCACACACACAAGCTTTGCATGATAGCAGCGCACTTGCTTTTATAAGGTTCTGTTGGATGTAGCAGCTTTATAAAATTTTTAAAACTCCTTTAACTTAATTGGTCATGGCTTGAAATAATTATTCAATAAACAAAATAGAGACAAAATAATTACAAATGTTGAAAAACTCAAATGCAATAGAATAATTAACATGAAGAAATAACTGTAAAAACAAATTTTTATAATATATTCTAATTTAAAAAATAATAACTGTCTGATAAAATAAAGTTATTATTTTACATTGCTTAATGCACTCATTTGGAAAAAACTCTAGCTTCATGAGGTTGAAATTTTTTGTAAATTTTTTAACAACTTTTAATTTGAAAACGTTCTCATTACTTGCAGAAACAAATGAAATGCAAATGTAAAATAAAATACCTGACAATGATGTCATTTTTTACAAAATACGTCAACAAAAAAGACATGTTTCGAATAAATAAAATAAAGTTATTATTTTATAAGATATTGATTTGTGCACTCATTTGGTTATAAAATCTTGCTTCATGAGGTTGAAATTGTTTGCAAATTTTTTAACAACTTTTAACTTGAAAAAGTTCTCATTATTTGCAAAAACAAATGAAATGCAAATATGAAATAAAATGCATGACAATGAAGTCAACTTTAACAAAATACGCAAAAGTGAGAAAATTATTTCCTATTGAACTATTATTTTATAAGATATTGCTTTGTGCACCCATTTGGAAAGAAAATCTTGCATCATGAGGTTGAAATTCTTTGTAATTTTTTTTAACAACTTTGCAATCTTGTTTCATGAGGTTGAAATTGTTTGTAAATTTTTTTAACAACTTTTAATTTGAAAAAGTTCTCATTATTTGCAAAAACAAATGAAATGTAAATATGAAATAAAATATATGACAACGAAGTCAACTCTTACAAAATACACAAACAAAAAAAGACACGTTTCGAAATGGAGAAAAATATTTTTTAATTGACATTTTTACGTTTAACAAGTATCATTATTCTAGTAGAATATTCAAAAAACAGGAATAGTCCACAAGTATGGACAAATTGGACACGGGCATTGTTATTGTCCCATGCATTTTCCTGAAAATACACGAGGCAGTGCAGAAAATTAAACTGCATAGGGGCAGACTAGTTTTGTTATTCTTCCTTTAGACAATTTGTAAAAAGATATCGGGTAAGAATCAATCCTCCATGGCAAATTAACTTTGAATGGTTGGAATCTTAAAAATAAAATTTAATAGAATGATATAATTTTTTTCCATGCTTTTTTCACGGATTTCATTGTTTATTCATGTCTCAATCTGATTTTTCTGAAAAATGGAAACATCTTAACTTAGAAACGTACAATTAGGGTGGGTTTCTTTATTAAAGAATTTGATTTATTAATTTAACTAACTGGTACCCTGCTCGTTGCTGCCGCAAAAGAAATAATTTTGGAAATATTGTTTGATATTTAAAATAACTGTCTTGTTTGATTAAGAATGACACACAGAATAATATTTATATTTGTAGCGGAAATGAATACATTCATTGAAAAAAAAAAAAAGAAAGAGAGAGATAAACTGTTTTGTTTTTGTGTGTGGCAAATTTAAAGAAAAAATTTAGTAATATTTTAACTTTATAACTGCCTCATTCCTGTAAAATTCTGGCAGTTTCACTACGCCGCTACTTATAAATAGCTGAAATTCTGATATAAATATACGAGAGGTTTAGGGACAATTGTTGATATAAAGGACTACTTGCTTTTTATCTATTTTCTTCATTTCTTTCTATCATTTCTGTAACTTACATTAAAGCCAACATTTCATAAGTTGGCTTTTTTATTAGAAAACTTATATTTAAAGGCTTTGAATAAACTCCGCCTGCTTTATGTTTGAAAGAATGGAATTACTATAACTGACTTGCTGGTGTCCTGCTCGTTGCTGCCGCAGAAAAAATAATTTTGGAAATATCGTTTGAAATTTAAAATAACTATCTTGTTTAATTAGGGGTGACAGACGGAATAATATTTATTTTTGAAGCTTAAATGAATACATTAATCGAAATTCAGTGATATATAAAGGAGAAGCTTAAATAATATTAATTCCATTTTTTTAACTTTATCATTCAAGACTTTAGGGTGGGCATTTTTTTTTGTTTTTAGTTTTTCCATCTTTAACAGAAACAACATTCATTTTTATTTATGTAGATGAGTTCTTTCAGAATATTGTTTCATTTCATATGAGATAGAAAAAAAAAAAAAAAAAAAAAGAGAGCTCAATATTTTTGTATTAAAATAGTCAAAATCTTAATAAATAACAGGACCAACTGGATTCAAATATTTTTTTTTTTATAAACCAAGCATCATATTATATTATAGTTAAGAAAGCCTATCGTTTTTTGTATGGCTATATTCGGACCTTTGTAAGCTGGTTAACAACTTTTATTTTAACCAAAAGGAAAATCATAAAGTAAAATGCTGAATAAAAATATGCTGGGGAATATTTAGTTGTTGAATTAGGAACTAAACTATATTAATTTGCAACTTGTACTAGTAATTTTGTCCATGGAATTTTATTCGATGAAGAATTTATTTAATATTTAATTCATGTTAGTAAAAAAAGATGCTTAATATAAAAAAATTTAATAATTTTTTGAACAAAAGAAGTAAATGCAGCATTTCAATCAGTTGAAATTTTTGCAGGACCTTGAATTTGTAAAATTCATAATAAAATATTCAATACAGAAGTAAATAACTTTAATTATTTGATGGAAAATTCCAATTACCTATTGATGTTTGGTCAGTTACAATAAATGGATTTATTATTTTTTTTTCTCAATTAAAGTATCTAAAGCCTTTAACAATTACATTATAGATGCATACAAAAGGTTTCTGATTGAGAGGCTAGTGTTACAACAAACCTAATCTTTTTGCTTGTCTTTTATTATTAATTTGGCATACAAGACAATGTTTCACAAATTCCGAAGTAATACTAAGCCAATACTATTGAGGAATCCTTAAATTAATAATTTTTTTAACACCAGGATGACCAAATTGATGGATTTGATTAAATAATTTAAATCTTAAGGAGAAAATAATTATTTTATACAATTTTTTCTTTTTAATTACTGTGGCATTTTTGACTTCCTGATATTTAGATTCACATAAATTACCATTCTTTTGTTGAGCTTTTATCCCTTTAATATCAAGTAATTGCAGTGATTGTTGAGAATAATGAGCAACTTTATAACATATTTCTGTCAAAATTAGTAGAGACATTTCGATATTTAAATTTTATTTAAAGGACCTGCAGAATAATCAATTGCTTAAGTTTTTAATCGTTTTTAGCTAAACAAGAGCCATATGATCAGTATAAATGAAAATTTTTTAAATCATGAGCACAGTAAAAATAATTATTCCAAGTATCAACTATGGCAAGACATTCTAATTCTTCAATTTCATTAGTATTTTCATAACCTCTTAAAAGTTCTGAAATGATAGCTTATTGTGTGTAACATATGATTTCATCCTCAGACTGCTTCAATATAATTACAATTCTTTTGTGATGCTTCATCAAAAACATCATCAAAAAAAATTTACATCTGTATAATACAATTTCAGAACAAGTTCCTTTATAAATATTTCCTTTAATTTTTTTAAGTATTTTGGCATTGATCAAGTCATTTAAATTTAACACCTTTTTTCAGCATAATATATAGTTAAATAAAAAAAATAACATAGTTTAAAATAAAAAGCAAAGTTTCCAAATGACCGAAATGGAATAATGCATAATTTATCTCATAAATAAGCAATTTATGAAATATTTTTTGAAGATGAATTGTCTCCTCTAGTGCTAGTTTAAAAAATACTTATTTTAAATATATTCTTAAATTTATTACTGCTAAAAATAATGATTAAAAATTATTTAGTAGACTCATTTATTTATTTAAATATTATTGAGTAACTTAAATATTTTTCACTAAAAGTGTTTTTAAATAAAACAAAATGTTAAAATAAGTTGAAATAATGGATATTTCCAAAAACCCGACCAATAAAAACTAAATTATGAAAAAAAAATTACGCAATTTCATAAAGATTCTCCGTATGTGAAGCAATCTAGAAATATTGAAATTATCAATTTAAAATTTGATTATGTTGCATTTTTATCTAAAATCATCCACCTATAAATTCAAGTTTAAAAATAAAATTTAATATTTAAAATAAACTACCACTTATCACAGGAAAACAAATTAAAAACCATTAACGTGTTATTTTGATAGGTTTAACAGAGAAAAATTTGTGTAGTTATAAATTTAACAAATAGCGGATTCCATGGCTTAAAATTTAAGAAAAGCTAATAAATCTTTCATTTATGAATTTTTAAATGATGTAATCGCGAATCACAACATTTCATGAAAAGCTCTTCAAGTAAGTTTAAATAAGTTATTTATTGTCATATGAACAATCTGCTTTACTCTGGTTATTAAATTTATGACTAAAATAATCGTTTTAAAAGATTCATTGGATTAAACATATTAAAAAGAGAAAAAACTAATAGTTATCAAATGTGAGATTAATGAATAAATATTTCACTGATTTATATCAAAAGCGCAGGAATTGTTTTGATATTAGAGCGGGGAAGAGTATAAAATCTTGTTATTTCCGACATTTAAAATTATATTAGACAAGAAATTTTCACAACATACATATTTATAACTACTTCGATACCTAATTCAAACTGAATTGATATTCGTAATTAAAATGTTCACGATATCAAACACATTAAATACGTTTTTTTCTATTTTATCATGAACATTTATAATTAATTTATATTTGCTGATATTTCTTAGAAATGTTTTTTTAAAATATCGTGTTTTTATACATAAAAAAATATAAATAATAAAGTAGTAACAGTTTTAACTATGTTTGAACAATAAGTATCGCCTTTGTACTTATCGTTTTTAATTTTTTTTTTTCGTATCCCTGTCTTGAAATTGGCAATGGTTAGTGTTCAAAAGGAGTTGAAGGGACAGAGTGATAAAAAAACACCCCATTCCCTGGGACATAATTTAAGCGGGTTGGGCTACTTTAAACCCCTTTTTTACCGATGTGGAAGCATCAAGTTACAAAACCCTCCCAGTTCGTAAATCTGCCACTGTGTACAAAGAAGAAATGCTCACCATACCCAGCTTCGTGTACTGCCAATGCTTCTGAACATTATTAAAAAGGATTTTATATGCTGATTGCACACATTTTATTTATGACGGAAAACACACAAGAATCAGAACTATATATTTTTTCTAGCGTTATATAGCATTGAATTAAAAATAAAAAAATTAAAATAAAGCAATAAATATTATTGCAGAATGATTAAATGTATAGTTTTAAAAAATACTTTGCCTTCCTTTTTAAATATGCTGTTATTTTTTAAGCATTCGGCATGGTTTTAAAATATTTAATGTCGGCAAAACAAAAATAAAAAACATTCTGAATGACCCCCCCCACCTAAAAAATATTTTTAAAAATCCCGTTTTTTTCCCCCCTTTCGAAGAATGAAGTGTTTGCGTTAAACATCTTAGAAATGTACAATAACTTACTGATGAAGAAGGTCACATTTTTGCTTTTATTGAAAAAAAAAAAAAAAAGTGCAACATTTCAGTTTCGGGTTTGTTTGTTTTTACATTTAATTTCAAAATAATATTTTTCAACTTTTAAAAAATAAATTTTTTCCTAAATGTCTTTATTATTCAGAAAATGACTTTAATCAATATCTTTTTTTTAAAATCATATTTTCAGTGATTATGGCATTGATTATTGCGTTATTTTCACAAATTTAATTCAATGAAAGAAAGGATCTGAATTCTTGAAATACATTTCTTTTATAAAAAAAGGCATGTCGAAAACACTTGTGAAATTTTATTCATGGTAATCATTCCACTCAGTATTAAATAAAAAGAATTCAGAATCCATTATCAGTTGACATTTTACATTACTAACTGTTGCCTCTAATTTGATAAAACAGTTTTTTTTAATGTGCTCTTTAATTGGAATTCCACATCCTTCCATTTATCTCCATTTTTAAATTAAAAATCAAAGAATTATCTTTTATATTTTGTTAGAATTTTTCTAAATTCTGGTTTAAGACAAATATGTGTTTGTTGGACTTTCAGTTCCTTGGACAAAATTGATAGTTTTCTTTTCTTTTCTTTTTTTTTTTTTGCAATTTTCTAAAATGTGTGCCGTTAAAGAGGATTTCTTTTTAGTAACGGTCTTAGATTTTTTTAATTTGCACTGGGTTCCCAGTTTAAATGCATTTAAGGTCTTTTTAAGGTATCCGACTACGTTCAAAGGAAAAATTTTGAATTTTTTTTTTCTTTTTTTAAAAACTATTCATGATTTTAAGATGTATTGCCAATTGTAAACACTATAAATACAAAAAAAAAAAAAATGAAAATACAATATATATTCAGAAATAGGAAAATGTTGTAATTTAGCCAAAATGGTTAACACTCTTCACAAAATTGTAATGCAGCAACTCTATTTTTCTTTGCACGCAAGTTATAGAATATAATAATGAATGAAATGAATCAAAATCTAATTAAATATTTGAATTGCAAAGAAGTTATGGGTAAAATACTTGTATGTGCATTTTTTTTTCGTAAATTCGCAACTTAATTTTTCTAAAAACACCTATAAATGAAAAAGTGTTTCACCGACATCAAAACTTTGGGTTCATATCATTGTTCATATTATTTAAAACACTCTCTGAAATTTTTATGTAAATCCTTCTTCTAGAGATATTGTGTTAACGGTGGAGAATTTTTATGAAAATTAAAATTGAAGACAAATTTTAGCTAACAAATATGTTTTACTTTAAATTACCCTAGGTGATAGGTTAGAAATCCCCTTTTTTTTGGAAAAATTAACTGTTTTGGAAAGAGGAAAATCTGAACTACAAGAAATAACAATTTTTAAAAAAATCACCAAGACTACCGATTTCCAGTGTTTTTCAACGTATTTGGATACCTTAAGACTAATCGCATTATTTTTAAGGCTCTTTGAAATATAATGATTTGATATGCTGTAATCAATTAATGTGGAATGTTTGATAGAAAAATAATTGAATATGAAATTTACACTTAGACAAAGATTGCATTTCCGATTTGTCCTAATAAATAATTAAGTTTTTAAAAATTAAGCTGTAAAGTATTATGCACAATTTGGAATTTCGAGAGTTTATTGTTTATGAATAATATTTTAAAAGAATGAATACTATTCGCGTTTTCCTTACAATTTTATTCTTCAGAGCAGCATGAAAAGCACAAAAATTACAAATTTTTATCAGGTGTCTGAGAATTGTTAATGTTTGAGTGCACAAAAATGTACCAGGTATAGAAAATATTATTACAAAGAGGAAAGAAATTAATGTTCTTTTAGCCATTTAAGCATTGTATGTAATTTTTCTTCAATATTTTCTCCGATTTTTTTCACATTTGCTGAGCATTTTTCACACAACTGATCGATGGATAAGACACATTTTAATCATTTCCCCAAAAGACTTTCTGTTCTGTTTTCAATTTCTGACTTTTTTTCCAATTCTTCAATTTTACTTGATAAGCATCTTTTCTTTTGTTTTTAGTTAATTTAAATCAATCATCATAAACGCATTTCTCTTTTTTTTGTTATTTTTATTTTTTCCCCCAACATCTTTTGATTTTAAAAGTTAAGCCAAATATTTTTGCCTTGCCTCTGCTACAAACACCTTTTTAATGATTTCAAGGCAATAACGACTTTGGGAATACTTCTTTGAGCCATTAAAACCTTTGAGCGTCGCCTGTCTTACTTAAGGGTGCCATATACACGCCTACTACAATTTTCAAGTGTAATGTTATCCCATGAAGAAAATACTAAGATCTTTTTCCGTTAGATATTGCGGTTTCTGTTTTAGAAAATCAACTGCAATTGGTAGAAGGAATAAAAACATCAGTTTCTGAAAGAGGTATTTTTTATCGTACTTTTCAACGTATTTTTTAAATATTTATTAAAATATCACATAATTTCAACTGCAGCATTTAAACATTTTTATTAAAAAATCTATCATAAATAAAATAAAAGTAGCAAAGTGAAACATCTGTTTGGGTATCTTCTTTCCGATGCATATAAAAAAATTTTTTTTAATGTGTAAAAACAGTATTTTAGACCTAAATTCTAAAAATAGTTTTCACTCCCCCCCAATGCTTCTTTAACTCCACCCATTCGCGGAGGAATGCTCTATAACCCCTCCCTTTACCCTCTGATTGTTTGTGACTTTTCTTATCTGGTTTCCACAACGACTTCCCCTCAACATTTTCTTTCTTTTTTTATTTTTATTTTATTTACCATCACAGCTGTGGTCATCTGCACTGGGGATGGGCTGATTGGTAATGAGGGGATTATTGAAGTAAAATACCCTGCATCCTACAGAAATATTTCTCCAAATGAGGCAATAATAGAAAAAAAAAATACATTTTGGAAATTAATTGGAATGTTCTTAAAACGGCGGCAGTCAAAATAAAGGTTGAACTCATTTTTCCAGAAAAGAAATCGGCAGAAATGTATATATATGTAATTAATTGGCAAAGACTGGAACGGAGGCTCATATTGATGTGGTGAAGCAGCTTTAGTTCAGTTTAGTTATATTTACACGTCCCGTTTTGAAGCAACACTAGGGTTAGTTTAAGACGGACCTCGTAATATTGAGCCACGGTCAGATGACGGGGACGATACCTGAGCTGGAAACTCTCTCTCCAAACTTTCACACCACACCAGCGGGAGGTGTCTCTTAAATTAGCAAGGTATTGGTTAGTTATCTAGTCCCATATTACTCTTCGTCACAAATACAAAAATGCTTCTTATCATCTGAAACTTTTTTTCATCAAAACAAAAGTCATATTCACAAACAACTTTTTAAAATCCAAAAGCTAATATTTTCTTAAATTATTAGTTTTTAAAACATGATAAAAATTTGAATTGCAATTTTCCCTTGGTAATTCGAAGGAAAGTAAATTAATTAATTTGAAATTTGTATATTGATTTATCAAATTTAAGAACACTTTTCATCAATATATTTCATTATGGAAGTGAAAATAAATCGTCTTAATGGTTGCTTCTATCATTTAAACATAATTTGTTCTATTCTTGTTACTAAGATATGATCCAGCTTATTCTTTAATGTTGAGGATATTTCAGTGGTATGCTTTCGTTAAAAATTTTGTTATATTTAATATAAAGTTCAAGTGAAGAATAAAGCATTGGTGAAAAATTTTCATCTCATTTTTGAAAATTGCTATTAGAATCGGCCTTAGGATGTGAGTTAAAAATAAATTTCTTAAAGGAAACAATTTTTCTATTGGAAACAATCTTCAGAAATGTTTAATTATTAACCGAATGTCAACCTGTATATAAACAAATTTAGTAAGAAAGCACGCTTGAATCATTATTAAATGTATTCAGATTTACGTCTTTAAATGTTCTATGAAAATAAAATAAAAAACTTTAATTTCATAGGTATGAAAATCAAAAATAGTAGACCATGCATTCTGATTGACCTAAAATCTAAAATTGAGTAAAAAGCAAAGCATAAAAACTTTTTATACACTACTGCCATAGTACTCACGTTAATTTTATAAAAAGAATAATGCTTTCAGGAGTGATAAATTAATCTTTTGAAATCAAGACATAAATCTTGAGAATGGTGCTCTTTCAAGAATTCATTTATGTCTTCTTAAATGCTTGATCAGTAAGAGAAAATATTCTCCCTTTCAATGCAAGATTTGTATTTCTATTGAACAATCTGCCTGGTGCATGTTTTATAAAACCTATTGTGAGACACAAATTTTTCGTGAATAGGCTTTTGTCGCCAGGTGTAACGCCGCTCTGTGTAAAGTAGCTTGGGCAGCTTTTAGCACTAAGCGACATTTTACTGCTTGATTGGATCGTGAAACTTCTATTAACAATGCGGACGTCAAAAAAGTATTTTCTCACAGAGAAACTCATTCACTTTCTCACCGAAACTAACAATTGAACGGAACTAAGATCCATAGATGAAAAAAAATTACATTTGTGATAATTTAGGAGATTTCTCATTTATTAATTTATGCTCTGCTCCATGTTTTGAGATATATCACACTCAATCTGTTTTTTAAATTTTTTTACGTATAATTCTAATGGATGAAATAATGTAAAATCTGCTCATAATCACATTTATCATTCAAATATTGATTTTGTGCCTTTTTATAAATTAAGAGGTTTGCTATATTTTAAACCCGTATTTTATTTTTTTTTCAGTATCTATAGCTCCGTGTTAATATTTACATTTTTAAAAATTCTGTAATGATACATGGAATTTGGCAGCTGTTTTCTATTTTTGTCACTGATGAAAGATTTTGATAATCACTTAATTATTTAAAAAATTCTAGTAAAAAATAAACAGATTTTATGCAGCACTGAATGTGTCCTATTTATTACTCTTAGGAATTTTATTATACATATTTCTTCTAGAAGATATTTTGAAATATTTATATGCTACAGATTATCAGCAGCTAAGTTGCATATATATATATATAACTGTGTCATCTTTTAGGTAGTAATTTTTATATATAATGGTATTCATTTACTTTAATTTTTAAGTATGCATGTAAATCGGAACTTATTATTTAGTTCTGAACCCACAGCCCTGTAATACATCCAAACAATTACAAACCGTGCAATGAATATATCTGAAAATTATAATTATTTTAATGTATTTGTTTCATTTCATTAAATAACTAATATTGTTTAAATGCAAACAATAATTATAATTTTCTGATAAATTTATTCATTCCATTCTTCAAAGCAAAATCAATTAACTTCCCTCATAATCGAATTTTGTAGAAAATAAATAAATGCTTCTTTAATAGTTTTCTATTTATTAAATATAGTTTCTTTGTATCATATGCTAAACTTTTTAAATAGTTCTTTTTTTTTAATAGTCCTTACTGTTTTTTTTTTTTTTTTTTTTTTTTTCATTTACGCTTTTTGCAGCCCGTAACAAGATACAAAAATATGGCTAATTGAATATGGTTTGATTTTTATAGAGCTTTTAAATTCAGATTTGTAAATTAATTATATATTTCAAATATATAATTTCTAAAAAGAAATATGCGCTAAAGAAATGATTTTGTTTTTCTACTCGAACCTCCCAGCCCATAAAAAAAGAGACAAATATGATTTTTAAAAAGCAGCAAACAACGTTTGTATTAAAATTGTAAAATAAAAAATACTATTAAGCTGTAAAAAAATAACTACATTTATCAAGGAACTTTAAATAAAAATGTTTATAAAAATAATTAAAAACACTTTTACTAAAGTTCACTCTAAACAATAATAAATAAATAAATAGGTCCCAAAGTTTTCAAATAGCCTTTAATTACATATTAAAAGCTAGGCCAAAATCTATATACAAAGCTTAAGTAGTAGTTAAAATTATATTTATAAATAAATATTTGTCTCTCTTAATAATTGAAAAGAAAATAAATTTATATAAGGATTTTTTTTTTATGTATTTTACCTAATTTTAATATAAGTATTTTTAAAAGTGCAAACGTATTTTTTAAATATTTCATCAGCCAAGTGCAGAAAATTCAAACCCGTTTTTGCGATCATTCATTCACACATCATTCAAATCACAATCATTAATAGTTGCTTAGTTTAGTTATATTAACGTCCCGTTTAAAGCAACACGAGGGCTATTTTGGGACGGACCTCGTAATTTTGAACCACGGTCAGATGACGAGGATGACACCTGAACTGGCACCCCCCTCTCCACACCACGCCACACCAACGGGAGGACATTTGGCCTGACAGATTTATCGTGCAACAGACCCCCTCACACGACGGTTCTTCGGTGGAATCGAGTCTCGAACCTGAAACCCCCCGGTTCCGAAGCCGAGACTTTACCACCGGGCCACCGCGGCCCTCATTAATAGTTGCATGATTATAACATGCAAATATAAGTGATTCCCTAACTTTAATAAGTATAATAATTTTTATTTGGAAATTAAAATCCGCGGTGAAATAATGAAATATCCAGGTCAATAATGAAGAATACAGTTCATATCACCAATCGATACTGCAATCGCAAATTCTTACTACGAACATTATTTCCACTTAGGAGTTCTTTCCCCTAATTGAATTTATTGAAATTTATGCCACTTTCCTAAGATTTAATTTATTTGTAGCAATATTACATGCTTTTAAAGTGTCTTCTCTTTTAGATTGACATATAAAAATTGAGGTTAAATATCTTGTTTCAGCTTTTGAGCAATTGATTTCCAAAATCACACTCATAAACCCATCTCTTTACTTAGTAGAGACTTTTTAATGATTCATCGATTAACAAAATATAATGTTCAACATTGCATAAAATATTGCACAACGGTAAAGTAAAAATGGAACACATTCAAAGCAAATGAAATATGCACATTTTGTTGAACCTCAAGTACAGTATGAGTAAAACATTAAACAAATTATTCATACCCATGCAGGAGCTGTAAGAATAATGTGAAATCATGCAGATCAATGCACCAGTGTATCTAAAACAATGTTTCTTCAAATTTGAATTCAACTAGAGAATGATGCCACTATAAAAATTCAGCTCCCTTGTCCTGAGACACCTGCTAACGTTCTCTGATTCCCACACCTGATAATAGGCATTCCTGGCCAGCTGTGTCAAAAAATGTGTAGCACTTCCACATTGTTAAGTTTCTTCAGACTGCCAAATGCCTTCTCTATGAAGGGATCCAGGTGCAAAAAACCATTTGGTTCCCTAGATTTTTAGCAAAGTAAAAAAACAAACTTTTGCATATTTATTTAATAATGCTCAATTTTGTTTTTGCTATTAATTACTCCAGAAAAATGAATTTCTTTTTCGATACTTAATACAGCAATAGCGTTTAAGCACGATACCCATATGCTTGACCGAAGATAATACTTTATTTAATTTTAATTTGCTGAAAGAGGGTTCAGCATTTATTATATTTAGTAACTGGCAACGTAAAGGATTGTAAAAATTTTTTCATTAGATATAGACTTAAGTAGATAGCTGATGATTTGCAAATCCATCTGGACCCAGCTTCAGCCTCGACTTCTGAGCGCCGGGCAATCTGCTCTATCTTAACATGTCTGATGGGGATTTCCTTATTCATAAATGAATTTTTCCCGCCTTTTTATAGATATCACCGTGATCTTTGCCTAATAAAGGAGTCAGTCGATGTTCAGCCAGCGACATGGAAACAAGTTATAGTTAAGTTTAGTCAAGTTATAGTTTAGTAATTAAGAGATAAAACAAAATGTGTCCTAAGTTTGAAATTTTTTTGTAAGTGAAATTGTAAGTTAATACGGGTAAGTTACATTATTCACATAAATATTAATAAACACGAAATGTATTTAAAATTACAACCAGTTTACTAACAAATTGTATTAATTTCATAAGGTCAAAAAATTTTAATTTAATTATAGAACTTAAATAATCTTTGGCGAGAGAACTTGCATAATTTCTGGCATAATTATGTTGGAATTAGCAACTGATACAAAAATAAACTGTAAAACATGGAATCAATAAATAAAGAAATGCTTTGTTATTTGAACTAAATTTTGGTCAGTAAACAAAATGAAAATATATTGAATATTGTGTAGCTTATGGTTTAGGCTTTTATATTTAAAAATTAAAACTATATTTAATAGAACGGTTATCTAAAAATGATATTTAACTAAAATTGTTTGTAATTTTGGTTAAATATGAATTTAATGCAAATTCCGATAATTATAAAATAGTTGACTGGAGTTGGACTTTTATTGGACAACAGTAAATCGATTCTAAAGAAAAATGTAAAATTAAGCCGAAATCGGAATAAAATCTCATAAATGTACACTAATTGATACAAATATCTTTTTAATGAAGATTGAACAATGCATATTTCAGGTAATAAAATATTTAATAAAATTATTTATAAATACATATTTTTGTTAGTTATAAAACAGAATTGATGGGAAATCAATTATTATGATGTCTTTGCAATAAAACTGAGCAAAATTATTTTCTTATGATATGCACAAAGAACTACATCTTGAATTAAAAAATATATATTTATGGTAATCATCTAAATCATTCCTCCAGTTATTAAAATGCATTTAAAAAGTTATTGCATTGCATTGCAAAAAAATTACATTGCATCCAAAATATATTTAGGAAATATAAATTATCATGTGATCATAATAACGAGGGCAGAAAAAAAAATGATGCAGCCAAATCATATATAAAAATGTTAAGTACTTCACTAGAAAATAAATATGATGCATATGATTTTTCAACCATTATATTCATATTTGATTCTAATAATTATTGCAAAAATTACATTTATAATGTGATTAAAATTATAAATTTGATTACACTTCGAAAGTTTTTGATACATTAATACTTTAATGAATTCAACAGAGTTTTAAGTAAGAAAGTCGAATAGTTAAATTTTTGAAAGTTTTAATACAGTCATTAATATAATATATCCCAATAATCTTGTCAGAGGGAAAATTAGGGCATTTTAGGGGATCATGTCTTGTATATTTCAACTTATCAGTCAATCTATATAAATAAAAATGAATGTTTTGTCTGTATGTCTATTATGCTCTGCTGTACCCCTCATCGATTACGATGAAATTTCGTAAACTTATTTCATGCACTTACGGAATGGTTACAGGTATAGTCAAATTATGCCATCTATATAAATCAAAATGAATGTCTGTCTGCATAAATTATGTCACCTATATAAATCAAAATGAATGTCTGTCTGTATATCTCTTATGCGTTGCCGTACAGCTCACCGGATTGAGATAAAACTTTGAATACTTATTACTTACACTTGTTTGTTTCTGTTGAAAATGGGGGGGAAATATTGTCAACCCTCAAGTTTTGAATAATAAAGATTAAAAAATAGAATTAATACTATTTACGTTTATCCTTTATATATTCACTTAATTTTAATGAATGCATTCATTTCGGATTCGAAAATAAATATTATTCTTTCTATCATCTATATCTATACTTATAATAAAGCTCAATGTGTGTGTGTGTGTGTGTGCTGGAGCTCTACAGGCCAAACCATTAGACCTTCAGCTACCAAATTTGGTACACATATACCTTAGAGGTTGGGAATGTGCATCTCGGGGCCCTTTTTTCGAATTTTTAATTATGAATTAATTAAAAATTAAGCAAAATTAAGAAGTTTATCCGTTATAACTTCAGAAAATGTAATTGCATAAAGATGATTTTTGCATTAACTTAAAGATTAAAAAAATTAGCTTTCTAATGATACCAGTATTGTAACATATAACTTAAGATTCTATTTTCAACGAATTTTTAAAGAAATATTTAAACCATATTTTTCTGACAGTATAATTCGGACAAAACAATAACATTTTATAGCAAACGATAAACGAACGAAGGGAAAATAATAGCATTTATTTAAACTGTTGCCATCGTATTGACAGAAGTTCAAATTAAAGAATAAATTAATTATAACTGCAAAAAATGCAACTTTCGACACCTGATAGGATGAAATTAAATTAATATTAAATGTTGAAATTAATTAATAGTAAATGTTATGTTTTCATTTTCTAAAAAAATAAATGCGAGGCAATGGTTTCTATGATCGTTTGCAATATCCATATCATTAATTCAATAAATCCGCTTTTTGTTTGTGGTAAACATGTTTCAATTGATACTGGATAAGCTATGCATTCGAATTCGGGCCAAATGGCTAATTTGTAAATCATTAGTAAAAGGCATACATAGTACTGATAACTTGGTCTAAATAATTACAATAAAAATAATAATTGCATTTTATGTAACTTGAGTCAAAAAATGCATTGATGAATAACTGTTAGATATTGTCATACTTCGCTCTGAGACTCATATTTAACAAAATATTTTTACTAATATTTTAATGAAAAGTTGTTACATCAATCAATCTTCTAAATAAATCATTAAAAATGACTGATTTATAAAAGGAGTATTATTATTAAAAAGGACTTTTTTAAATCTTTTCGTCTACCAATTCCATGCCAATCAATGTCCGGAATTACTCCAAGGCTGATTATCAAATGAATATGTGTTTGCGTATATGAATGAATGTGTGTGTGTGTTACTACTCTACACATCAGACCATATGATCTAGATATACCACTCTTGGTATATTCATATTTACTTTGGAGGATGAAAAAGTTTATCTAGGGGGAATTAATTTTTTTTGGGGGGGGAATTTAATTAATTAAAATCACGCAAACATTTTTATAATTTCAGCAAATACTACAGTGTAAAACTGTTTTTTAAATCCTCTTAAAAATGACTTTTTACATTGTTACTATTGTTTTAATTTATGAATTCAGATTCTATTTTTAATGAATATTTTTAAAGAATATTATAATCATATTTTATAACAATTAATTTCTCACAAAATGAAAGCAGAATTTAACCTGCAAGAACACGCTAAGAGTGTACCAGTGATTGCCGTCACTTTGACAAAAACTCAAACTGAATAATTAAAGTAACCCTTATTGCAAATTAACCCGAGGATAGTGTGATGTACAGCACGGGTTTAAAAAGAAGCACAATGTTTTGGAACAAATATAAAATGTGATATTTTAAACACAATTCCATGACAGCTCATTACAAATCAGAGAGATATATAATGCAATGAACAAATAATTGTGAGGCTTGTATAATAATAAAAGTTATGTGCCTATCAAAGTTTAAACATATTTGGCTGAGAAATTATAAAGAGAGGAAGACACAAGTTTAGAAAGCATTACTCATGGCGAACCAGCTGGTCGTCAAAGGCGGCGAGTTCTTAATAAAACAAGACAGTTATTTCAAATTTCAGACTTTATTTCCAAAACTATTTCTTCTGCGCCAGAAATGCGCCGAGTACCAGCTAGTATGTAATAAGTATTATTTTAAATGTTAGCATTTTAAATATATTAATATTAATTGATTTTTAAACTATTATGTTTATTTCTTATATTTTGATAGATTAATTAAAATATATTGTTCGTACCACCGAGATTATTGTACCTCAAAAATGTTTTATACATAAATATTTGGTTTTCATTCCTCTCCTATCCTCTTCACATCCCCATTTCTCCTGATAATCACTCTTCGCCTGCAAGCTATTACAGCATAATCATTGAATCAGCACATTCTATTTTGGATTCACTTATGGCTTTTAAAATACTTTTAAAAAAAATTCTTTTTTGGGTCATCAATTTGATTTCTATGTATAAAATGTAAACATTCGCATGGCAGTACCTGAAAGTGACAGATTTGCTATTTGATTAGATTAATTTAAGGTATTCGACAACGTTCGAATAAAATGTTTTGAAAAATTGGATTTTGTAAGAAATTATTTGTGGTTTTTAGATGTATTGTCTATAATAAACAGTATAAATAAAAAAAAACAATTATTTAAAAATGTAATATATTTTGAGAAATGGGAAAATGTATTGTAAATTTTAAAGAAATTTAACCTAAAAGGTTAACACCCTGCACAAAATAAGAAACATTTTGAGATGCACAGAAGTTATGGGTAAAAATATGCGCATATATTCATTTTTTCCATCAATTCACAACGTAATTTTTCTAAAAACACCTATGAATGGAAGAGTATCTCACCACAATAAAACTTTTGGCTCATTTCATTTCTCATATCATTTAAAACACACACTGAAATTTTTATTTTAATACCTTTATTAGTTTCGGGGATATCCTGTTAACGGTGGAGAATTTTTATGAGAATTACAGTTCTGAGAAAATTGAAGTCAAATTTTAGCTGAAAATTATGTGACCCTAGATGACAGGTCAGGCCTTCCTTTTCGCAGAAAAGAAAAACTGCTTTGCAAGGAATAAAACGTGAACTACAAGGAATAACAAAAAAAAAAAAAAATCGGTCGTGTGGACAACAACCAGTATTTTTAACGTAGTCGGATATTTTAAATAATAGTAATATATTTCTTCTAAAAAGTACCAAAATAGAGGAATGCGCAAAAGATCAAATTTTAAGTTGTCAGACTATACAGGACTTTTAGTAAAAAAAAGTATGTAGAGCTACAAGATTATACTTTTTTTAAAAACATCTATGTTATAAACAGCACAAAAAATTGTTTTTTCCTTATTATGAAATTATATTTCGTTTCAATTACAAAAAATAATAACAAAATTCAATATAGAAAAGAACTTTCTTTTAAATGGCATGCATTTTAGGTCACAAAAGTGAATACAGAAGTTCTATAGTTCCAGACCTCAATAACTGTTTTCATTTTCGACAACATTAAATTCACTGCAATTTGACTGTCATTAAAATGGTAATTTCTGCCCCTCTTCTAAAACGACT
>JAPMOQ010038150.1:1158827-1198088 GCA_026543055.1 Argiope trifasciata | reverse complement strand
ACAGTAAATCCTTTTGATTTGTAGTATATTTTAAAGAAGTACATAAAATTTGAGACATCTAAATATTGAAACATTATGCATAAGAAGAAAGAAATAAAACTGATGTTTTTCTAAATTATTTTTTTCGCCCCCAAATTCTAAGGAGAATTCCAAAAGTGGGAAGGGACAAAAATAAGGGGGGGGGGCGATGCATACCTTCGAAGTGCATAAAACCGGGTTTTTTTGTTTGTTTGTTTTTGTTTTTTCAGAATATTTGCTTTTAAATTCAAAAAAAACAAAAACAACTGGCATTATTATTCATTTAAATTTTTGGTAACATTTCATAACAGTAAATCATTTTGATGTGTAGTATTTTTTAAAGAAGTACATAAAATTTGCGACATCTAAATATCGAAACTTTAGCATGGGAAGGAAGAAATAAAAAGGATGTTTTTCTAAATATATCAAGGTTTCTACAAAACTCTCAAAGAAAAGTTTGCGCAATAGAATAATTTATTATTTTATTTAGAATAGATAATGTTTGTAAGAGACAGGGCCCTCCCCCAAGGAGAATTGCAAAAATATAGAAGAAAAAAATAATTAAGAAAACCAAAAAATAGATACCTTTGTAATGCATTAAACCGTTTTTGTTTGTTTGTTTGTTGGTCACTTTCTGAAATTTTTAAAAGTCAATTCAAGTAAAAACTGGCATTATTACATATTTTAATTTTTGGTAACATTTCATAATAGTAAGTCATTTTGATTTGTAGTATTTTTAAAGAAGTACATAAATTTTGCGACACCTAAAATCAAAACTTTAGCATTGGAAGGAAGAAATACAAATGATGTTTTTTTAAATATATCAAGGTTTCTACAAAGCTCTCAAAAAAAAAGAAAGTTTGCGTAGTAGAACAATTTATTATTTTTTTAGAATAGATAATGTTTGTAAGAGATGGGGTCCTTCCCCCCACCGCGAATTCAAGGAGGATCGCAAAAATATGGAAGGAGGGAAAAATAAGAAAACCAAAAAATAGATACCTTTAGAATACATTAAACCGTTTTTTTTTTTTTGTATGTCAGTTTCTGAAATTTTTAAAAATTAATTCAAGTAAAAACTTGCATTGTTACTTATTTTAATTTTTGGAAACTTTGAAAACATTTCGCAGAAGTAAATAATTTCGAATAGTAGAATTTTTGAAAAAAAAAAAAGTACCTAAATTCTGCGACATCTAAATACTGAAACTTTATGCACAGGAAGAAAGACCCGCTGATATGATGTGGAAGTTTGGAGAGAGGGCTGCCAGCTCAGGTGTCGTCCTCGTCATCTGACCACGATTCAAAATAACGATGTCCGTCCAAAAATAGCCCAAGTGTTGCTTAACACGAGACGTTAATATAACTAAACTAAACTAAACAGGAAGGAAGAAATAAAACTGATGATTTTCTAAATATATCAAGGACTCCACAAAAAGAAATCTCAAAGAAAAGTTTGTTTGATAGAACTATATATATTTTTTCAGAATAGACAATGTTTGTAAGAGACAGTTCCCCACCCCCAAATTCAAGGAGACTCCCAAAAATATGGAAGGGGGTAAAAAAAAAAGAAAAAAAAAGGGGTACCTATGAAATGCATTAAAACGTTCCCCCCACCTCCAATATGGTTGTTTCTAAAAATATTATAAAACAATTCAAGTGAAAATAGGCGTTATTACGTATTTTAATTTTTGGAAACATTGCGCAAGAGTAAATAATTTTGATTTGCAGTATTTTTGAAAGAAGTGCTTAAAGTTTGTGACAGTTAAATTCTGAAACTTTATGCACAGGAAGGAAGAAATAAAACTGATGCTTTTCTGAATCGATTAAGGACTCTAAAAGAAAAGATCCAAAGTAATATATAAAGGTAAATGCAATGAATCGAATTATTCAACTTCTAAAATTTAATTATATTTTCTCAAACAGACTAAAAATAACTCTAGACAAAATTATTTTTTTAACCATAATAATTTACTAATAATAAAGCTCGCATATTTACAGCTATGATAAAGCTTTAATTTTTTGTATTATTTAATCAAAAGGAAAATTAATTGAAAGAAAAAAGAAAAGTAATCTGTATAAATAAAAATGAATGTTTGTCTGTATGTCTCTTATGTCTTTCTAAACCGTTCATCCGATTGCGATGAAACTTGCTCAGCTTATTGTTTACCTCTACGGGATGGTTATAGAGATAGTAGAATTATCTAACATTTAAAAAAAAATTCGAATCTCAACCGCATTTATTTACCAAGGATTAATCTCCAAATAACTTGCCGAGGAGACAATAGATTCTGTAGAAATGCTAAATCCAAGTTAAAGGTTAATATTTTGTACTTATGTCATGCAAGTCATTCTCAGTGGTAAAAACTTTTTTACAGATTATGCGAAAAAGTTTTGGGGAGACCAACCCTGGGGTTGTTAAATTTTATTTAAATTTTAGCGTTTTCCGCAGTTAGTACCAAAAATATTGTAGTACAAATAATTACAAATAATGTAGTAACATTTTAATTTATAAAAGTTATATTTTGAATTATATTAACGATTTAATGGTATAAATATATTTTCTATGTTTAATCAATTTGAATATAAAATATTTTAATCACATTTTTTAAAATTAAACTTTAGAATTCTGAACCATTATTAAATTAGTCAAGATATAAAATTAAGTTTCTTTCATTGCTATTCTGAAAGGACACAAAGTATAACAATTCTAAAAGAAAACACAAATCTAATATATAGAAATGCATATTTTGTTTGTTCTTATTTTATATATTGTCGTACCGTTCATCCTATTTCGATAAAACATTGCCAAATCATTGATTGATTGCACTTGATATATTTTTTTTCGGCTGCAGCAACGCGCCGGGTACCAGCTAGTTACTAAATGAAAATCAATTTTCCCATACCATCCTGAAATCAACAAATAAATTAGAATTAATTTAGAGAATGATTACAACGTTATAATTTTAATTTAAAAAAAATTAAATTAATCAGTAAAATAATTAGTAAATTTAAAAAATAATAGCCCTTGCTGATATTTTTTTTTCAAATTGAATATATTTTCGTTTAATAACTATATAAGAAAAACACTTCTTTGTTCAAATACTAGTAAAATTATATATATTATTTTACGTTATCACATAATATTTAATTCAGTTTCGGTATTGCAATGTCATATTAGATAAAGCTGACTGATTCTCTTATTTACAATTTATAATGGTCATTCAATTACAAAGTCTTTTTGGGTGTTTTTAAATACTGTCTAAATATGAGTGATTTTTTTATTTTATCATTATAGTTAATAGAAATTAGAAATCAACCAAAATTTTACCGTTTTGTCACAATAACTTCAGAGGAAGTTAGTTGAGAAAAAAAATTCTGCTACTTTGAAATTGAAAATATTGCATTTTTAACAAAACCAGTATCATTTCTATGCAATTCTTTTCTACATTTGCTATGTATTTAAAAAAAAAATGGATTTTTAAAAATAAAATTTAAAATTAACTTAATTTAGACGATTTTAAGATAAAAAATATATATAGGTTCCTCTTAGCTCCATGCAGTTTTGCACTATCCTGCCTCTATTACTACTTACTATCCTGCCTCTATTACTGCCACTACACTTCTTTTTTATTTTAATATTTGTAACTTAAAGAATATCTGAGATGATTTTAAAGCATAATTTCTTTTGTTTCAACATTTGTAAATAGATTTAAAGGTATTAATATATATAAAAAATATAAAAAAATCTAAAGAAAAAAATTAGCTATCGGTAATTTCTAAGAATTACCAAGTGATATTCTAATTTTCAATAAAAAACGTTTCATATGATTGAAATATTTTGTTTATTATGATATTTTACACTAAAGGAGTTTTTATATTAAAAATATCATGCATGAAAGGATTTTAATCCCATACAATGGTGAGGATACCAACTATATTCTTATGTTTAAAGGAAAATCAGGCCAGTGTTAAGTTAACTTGAAAAATAGTTACTCAATGTAGTGGTGTAACTAGGGTGGGACTGGCAATTCACTTGCCTTGGGTGCAATTAAGGAATAAATTCTCAGTATTTGAAAAAAAATTAAGTTTCTAACAAGGTATTGCTTCTAGATTGTTAATTAAAAAAATTTCATTAAATTTCAAAGCAATTGAAATGGTTTCAGAGAAGTGAGAGAAAATTAAAAGCTTTCAAAGGAAAGCATTAATTTGGTATAAATTTTTTAGAAATTAGGATTATTAGTTCATAATTTGGAATTTAAGGTTATTTTATGAGTTAAACAAAGTGAATTGTAACAAAACTCATAGCGGATAACTTAGGTATCTTTTCATCCATAAAAAGCAAGGGTTAAAGATTTTAAATCTTTTGGATTTATGTGAAAAGAAATAGCTTTTCTTTGCTATTCCCTTGAAGACTACGAACACTGGATAATAATACAGCCAGAAATTGTATAAATTTCAAAATTTTTCTGTAAGAGTGACATATGTGCTTTTTCAGAAGAAAAAAAGTTATTTTTCAGTTATACGGACAATAAAACTTTTTATCGGGAATTACGTTCATGAAAATCAAGTCGTGAATATTAGGAATTATATTTATGATTGTTATAACTGAGACATATATCTCAAGATAATATAATGAATGAGTAATTATAAAACAATAAATAATTAAATTTTCATCATAAAATTAAATTTCCCAGCTTTTCTTATTTCGAGTGTCAGTAAAAGACGTGTAAAAAACTGCAGCACCAGACAGGATTTAAGTAAACCCGAAAGATTGCATTGATTTCTTTTCATTGAATTTTCTGTTAATTAGGAAAAAATACCAAAACTATTCTAAATGATTAATTTTTTTGGAGTTTGGATCAATGCTTTTGAATGCGTAAAACCAGAAATAATTTTCACATTTATTTATAAATAAAAATGAATGTTTGTCTGTATGTCTTATGCGCTGCCTTACCGCTCATCCGATTCCGATAATATTTCGTTTGCTTATAACTTGCAGTTACGGGATGGTTATAGACAGAATACAATCATTTAAAGTATAAAAAATATTTTCGGATCTATTAACCACGGATTAAACACCAAATAACTCTCCAAGGAGACGCAACAGATTCATTAGAGATGCTAAATTCAAGCTAAACGTCAATATTTTGGAGCTATTGCACATAAATGCAATGTAAGCCTTAAGGTGGGTTCACACGAGGCTTTTTATTGTCCGCAAACATTGTCTATCTGCTGTTGTCCCGGCATTGTCCCCGTGTGAACACTTGAGACAACGCGGACAATGTTTGTCCCGACGGGACAATCATTTGCCATTGTTCCGTTGTGGTCACGTGATTTTCCAAAAGTAGGCGTGATCTTCTATTGGGACAATAACAAGCCTCGTCTGAACCCATCTTTACTCTGAGGTAATAGTTTCATTAGAGAGCTTGCGAGAAAGTTTTAGGGGAACCAATTCTATAGGAGTAAAATTTTAACTAAACATTTAATAAATTCTTTTATTTTAGCTTATCCAATCTTATCCAATTTTAGCGATTTTAGTAATAAATTAAGAAAATATTATAGTACAAATAATTTTGCACCATCTTAGTTTTCAAAAAATTAACTTTTATACTATATAAAAGATTTAGTGGTATAAATAAATTTTCTATGTTTAATTAATTTTATAAGAAAAATTTTTAATAGCATTTTCTAACATTAAATTTGAGAATTCTGGACGAATATTAAGCGAATCACGAGATACAATAAACAGTTTTTTTCATTACTATTCTGAAAGAATCCCAAGCTTTATAATTCTAAAACAATACACAGATCTAATATATAAAAATGAATATTTGTTCGTAGAATAGAATAATAAAAATAGAATAAATACTATGTATTCTTCTCCTTTATATATCCTTCCATTTCAATGAATGTATTCATTCCCGACAAGAAGATAAATATCATTCTTCCTATCGTTCTTAATTAAACAAGATAACTACTTCAAATTCCAAACGATGTTTCCGAGATTATTTCTTCTGCGGCAGCAAAGCACCGGGTACCAGTCAGTTAAAAATAAAAGAAGCTCTTATGGAAATTATAAGCAGCAAAAATCTATGCTATGATTTTAGTTGTTGTAGATATGATTATCAAACATCAATAGGAAATATAGATTTATTTCTTCCTTTATAAATTTTGTGAGGCAGCTCTGCTGATACTTTTGAAGATAGAAACGTGAATAGCAAATTTTCTAGCTCACTAAAGCTTATGTTTTCATATGTTAGAGCTTTAATCCAACAACAACAACAAAAAAAAGACTTATTTAGTTCTTTTTGAGTATAAATTGAGGATTTCAATGATATCAAGAATAATTCAAATCAATAAAAAGATAATTTATAACATATCTGATTCTTAAATCCTGCACAATCTTTCCTCCCACATTTTCTATGCATATAAATAGTTTTTACTGTAATTACAATGAAGTATTTTCATATATCATAGCCAAATTATTAATGTTTTAATTTCAATTCATCAGCTCTTTGACTTTTTATGTAATCGCATTATTTTTTATTTCATACAAAGTATTTTAAATTTGCTACAGATAGTTATATATATTATTAATCAATATGCCAGTAAATCGAATAGTATTTTGGACATTTTTTCCCAGCTGATGGAAATTAAAATTCGACAAAAAAAAAACTACTATTGTTTTCATCAAATTTTATTTATTTGAGTTTTTACACTTTTGAGTTATTGAGTACGCAGGAAAAAAAGCGTACAGACCAGCAGAAGATGAATCCTTTAAGGAATTTGATTCAAAATTTGATCCGGACCTAAACGTACAGATTAACAGAAGTTAAATTCCTTGATGGATTTGATTCAAAAGTCGATTCGGATCTACCTTAAAAATACTAAATATATATACCATTGTTTTATTCTTATAGCTTTTTATGTTTTACAGGAGTCGTGTTTATTTGAACTAGGTTGGATGGTTAGACTTCCTGCAAATGGATTTTGTTATAAATTTGAAAGAAATCTACGAATATGGTGTACACACCATATACCAAATTTCGTCCATCTAGCCCAAAGAGCTTTCGAGTCATCGCGCTTATAGACAAACAGACAGCCAAAATTCCAAAAATGTATTTTTCGGATTCGGAGAGATCTGAAACTTAATCTCGAGCTCGAATTTTTTGATGTTTGTGGATTACTTCACTCCTGTGTTCCAGAAATTATTTCATTCCTGTGTTCTAGAAATTATTTCATTCCTGTGTTCCAGAAATTATTTCATTCCTGTGTTCCATAAATTATTTCACGCCTGTGTTAGGATCATGTTGTGTATTTAGGATAATGTTGGATGTTTCTTAATCTACAAAATGAAATCGAAAAATGTGGTGAAAATGCGATGAAGCTACTTAAATTAAAACTTTTTTCAAATTCGATAATTCTGTGTATAACATTAGATGCGACTATAGAAAAGAATATTTTGAAAGTGAATGTTTAAATTCTGTAGGTAAAGCTTCTGTGAAAAATGACCCATTTCTTAGAAATTCCGACTGAAAGGTTTGCATCCTATAAACTGTTATTTTTTAAAAGATGTTAGAAAAGCTGAAGCGTTAAATAAATCTCTTTAATCCGCCAAGTACAATTTTTAAAAGGAATTTGTAGTTGATTTTTTTCGCTGAAACTATTGGTTTTAAAATAATAAATATAATAAAACGAAAATGAGGATAAAAACAATAATCAGGAAAATTTTAATAAAACTTTTTAGGTTAATATTATTTCCTCAACTATGAATAATATGACTGATTCAAAATATACAGGAAGTTGATCGTGTAATAGTTCAAGCTACCATAATATTTTTCAGTACACCAATTTTATGACCTAGATTTTAAGAGTTTTTTTCGGAAGTGTGATTGAAAAGCTCTTTAGCTTCCGGTATGGTAAAATTAAGATACATAATTTTGTTGAACAGCTATGATATCATGACGAAATATTGAGTGTAATTTTGTGAAATGTAATTAAAATATGAAATTTATTGAATAGAGAGGATGGTTAAGCGAAAACAATTAAGTTGCATAAATAAATTTTGCTACAGGAATCTACATCAATAAAAATGAATGTTTGTCTGTAAATCTCTTATGCCTTAATAAATCATTCATCCGATTATGATGAAACTTGGTCAGCTTATTGTTTACACCTACGGGATAGTTATAGAGATAGTACAATTATCTAAAATGTAGAAAAAAAAATTCGAATTTCAACTGCATTTATTTACCAAGGAGTAATCCAAATAACTCGCCGAGGAGACAATAGACGCTGCAGAAATGGTTCAATATCCAAGTTAAAGGTTAATATTTTGTAGCTATAGTACGCAAATGTCATACAAGTCATTCTCAGAGGTTACAACTTTATTACAGATTATACGAGGAAGTTATTGGGTCACCACCCGTTTTTGCGTTTTTCGCAGTAACTACCAAAAATATTATAGTACAAATAATTTTGAACCATCTTAATTTTCAAAAATTATCTTTTCAACTATATTGACGTTTTTATGGTATAAATATATTTTCTATGTTTATCAATTTTAATCACATTTTCTAAATTTAAATTTGAGAATTCTGAACGAATATTAAATGAATCACGAGATACAATAAGTAATATCTTTCATTATTATTCGGAAAGAACATCAAGCTCTACAATTCTAAAATACACTAATATAATATATAAAAATGAATATTTGTTTGTTCGTATTTTATATATTGTCGTACCGTTCATCCTATATCTATAAAACATTGCCAAGTTATTTGTTGATTTCTTTTAATATTATTTTTTTACGGCGGCAGCTAGTTTAATATAAATTATAAACTAATTCTAACCAGACAAATTTTTAAAAAAACTTTTTACCATTTACTTTTTTTGTTGTTGTAGTTTCGTAAAATTGAAAATCTTTGGGGTTTTATTTTAAACAGAATTTATATTCAGTGCAAGCAAAGAATGATCGCTTTCGCTGTCTAACCATTGAGAATATACGCTGTCTAGCCATTAGTGATGTACGTCAATTTCATTGTTGCTACTCTCCCTCCAAATTTCACAGACGTTTGACTCTATTGGGACTTCCACAAAAGATATGAGGAGGGAAGTTTCAGCTACTGAACCATGATCGGATGTGAGGGGAAAGCTCTTGGTACCTTTTTCTTGAACAGAGGGCTTGGCTTAAAAGAAAGTTTTTGCTTGGCTGACCTTGTACCGCCAGACCAATGCAGAATTCGGTCTTTTTCGAATGATTAGAAAAAAAAAGTTCCCAGAGTAGCTACCAAGCAGATGGGTGCGCTTAGTATTGAAACATTACGTGGGAAACACCTGGTAGAGACACATGATATGTGCAATAAAGAATATGAATTCTTGCTTATCTGTCAAGGGGGGGAAAAGTTGACCGCAAGACATCGACTTTCTTTATCAATGAGGTAACTGCAACTTTTTCATTTTTTATATTTTTAATGCTAATTTGGTATAAATACCCTCCTGATAAGCTTGTGCATATCAAAGAATTCTGTCTTTTTCAAATGATTAAAAAAAAGTTCCCAGAGTGGCTACCAAGCAGATGGGTGCACATAGTATTGAAAAATTATGTAGGGAACACCTGGTAGATACCCGATATGTGCTATAAAGAATATGAATTCTTGCTCATCAGTCAAGGGGAAAAAAGTTGACCAGAAGATATCGACTTTCTTCATCAATGAGGTAACTGCAACTTTCTTATTTTTTATATCTCTAATGTTAATTTGGGGCCGCGGTGGCCCGGTGGTAAAGTCTCGGCTTCGGAACCGGATGGTTTCAGGATCGAGACTCTCCACCGAAGAACCGCCGTGTGAGGGGGTCTGTTGCACGTTAAATCTTTCAGGCCAAATGTCCTCCCGCTGATGTGGCGTGGTGTGGAGAGGGGGGTGCCAGTTCAGGTGTCGTCCTCGTCATCTGACCGTGGTTCAAAATTATGAGGTCAGTCCCAAAATAGCCCTCGTGTTGCTTTAAACGGGACGTTAATATAACTAAACTAAACTAAATCTAATGTTAATTTGGTATAAATACCCCCCTTGCTTGTGTATATGAAAGAATTCTGTCTTTTTCGAATGATTAAAAAAAACGTCCTCAGAGTAGCTCCCAAGCAGATGGGTGCACTTAGTATTGAAAAATTCTGTTGGGAGCACTTGGTAGAGACACATGATATATGCAATAAAGAATATGAATTCTTGCTCATCAGTCCAGGGGAAAAAAAGTTGACAAAATATCGACTTCCTTCATCAATGAGGTAACTGCAGCTTTTTTATTTTTTATATTCCTAATTTTAAGTTGTTATAAATACCCTCCTGATAAGCTTGTGCATAGGAGTTTTTGCTCAAAGTTTTTCAAAAAAATACTTATTTTCTTAAATGCAGTGTATGGTAATTTTATGTTCCTTTTAGAAGGAGCTCATTTTACATATTTTGTGCATAAATATCTCATTGTATCATGAAATCACGAGAAAATTTTTGGTTAATGCATTATGAGTTTTTTATATGCATAAGAAACTGTATTATAATTTCAAATAATTGGGCTCCACCTGAACTGTTTCAGCTAATTCAATTATCGAATTATATTAAGAAAATGTCTTTATTTTGTTTTATTTTGAAGTATGTGAATGTTGAAAAACATTTTTCACAATGCATTTAGATTGCTTTCTTTTGAGTGCAGAAAAATATTAAATTATTTTTAGATAATTCATTATTACTGAATATTTTGGTTACGATTTAAAGAAATGTATAAATATTTTATACAGAAACTGTGTTTTTATACGTATAGATTTTGTTTGAAATTTATATAAATATTAAGTAATATTAAGAAAAGGCATTTGATGTCGAATGAAGAGAAAAAGAGACTGAGCTTTATTTTAATAGTAATTTACTGAGCTCTGTTACACAAATCAAAATATAAATATCAAAACTGTAAAAAAAAAAAAAAAAAAAGATGGGCGTGCAATTGTTCACTAGTTCTTCTCTAAAAGGGGGAATTATATTAAAGAAAATTTATGTAAATCTCTACCTGATAAAAGCATTTAAAGATGAGTAAATTGCAACATAATGCTTGATATATATATACATGTATATGAAAATTTCTGTTCTTTTTTTTAAAAAAATCAATGCAGTACAATTGAAAATAAAGAGGAATTTCTCAAAAACAATTTAGAATTCATTCCTTTTTTTACTATACATTTTTTAAAAAATTTATAGCGAAATGAATAAATTTCAAAGTGAATATGCATGATGCAAAAGAAATTGTTTATTTTCAAAAAAATATATTCAAAACGATATATTTCTTCAATTTTTAAGGAAATCGATTCAATAAAGCTATTTAAATGTCCATTCAACATTATAATATGAGCAAATCATCAATTATATTCTGATTTTTGTGCTTTTTAAGGAACTTTGAGCCCAGACACAAGTTTTTTTTTTTTTTAGTGTTTTGATATAAATGCGTAATTTTAGGAATATGAATTGAAAAGAAATTTCTGTATCGCTCCTAATAAACCAAGAAGGTAGAATGTGGTGAACTCAGGGTAATGCATATCTTAAGGAAAAAGTGCGCCCTTAAAATTGTGAACTGTACCTTGAAAAAAAAAAGGACTTAAAACTTGGATTGGTGCTGAATAATATAAATGTAAAATAGTTAATGCACTTACCGTATTTGTTTTGAAGCATTTCTGGCTATTGTATTTCTAGAGTAACAGAAAATATTTACTGCATGTGTTATATTTAATATATGAAATCCATTGGTATAACTGGAGTGTGTGTTTTTGCGTCGTAATAAGAAGGGAAAATTTAGGAATCAATTACAGTATTGGATCTATTGTCTGTTGTCTGTCTTTCAATAAAACTTCAACAGACTAAAAACCATTCGAAATTGAGTTTTTTTTGGGTGAGTTTAGGTGAATTTTTGGGGAATATTTTTTGGGTGTGAAGGAAACATCTTTTACGTTATCTTAAAATTCTCGAAATTTACTTGCTGTGGAAATTTTTTTGTAATTTTAACAGATTTTCAAAATCACTTTTAAGTTTAATTTGCAAAAGTAGTTTATATTACTGAAATTTATTTAAAGCTTTGATCTATCAAATTATTTACATCGTTTGTTTTCTTTTGTTTATGCTTGCTCTTTCTGAAGGAGTTTAAATATAAGCTTTTATTTTAAGTTAAGATCTTATTGTGATATTTATTAAGGTAGGTGACTGTGTTTGGGATGAATATTTTGACAAACGTTCGAAAATTGATAATTTTTGAATATTTACGTAAGAACAGATTGAAGGAGGAACTATAAAACTAAAACATATCAGTTAAGTTCCGAATGTTTTTTTTATATGTATAAATAATTGGAAGAAAATGGCAAAACGTAGTATCGAAAAAAAAAATTCCGGTTTAAAGGTATATAAAATGATATGCTTACGATTTTTCAGATAGCTTCAGGAATATATTATCTAGTTCTTGAACTAAAAAATAAGCTGTATTTCTGTCCATCTTTAAATATTGACTTTCGACTAAAAAATAACTCGGAATTTTTAATTTTTTTCGCATTGTGAAGCAATGAAACAACTCTATTTCTAAAGAAATATATTACTTATTCTTAAGTTCAAGAATTGTCCAACATAATTGAGAAATTATTATACTAAATTTAAACACAAAAATATACATTAATTTTTATTTATGAAGTTTTTTGTAAATAAATTCTATTGTACTTTATATTTTTGAAAACAGCATCTAAAGATGTAAAATAGCATTAAAACGTATATAAATGCAAATATAAAAATCAGTTTAACCTCCCAATAAATAGACTTAAAAACAAAATTCTGTTGTTGCTGATACTCATGAAACTTTACAAGTCCACTGACGAAACTATCAGCAATTTAAGCCGAGTGTGCAATAACCTCTGAGGGTAAAGGCCCCGAGGACCCAAGGGCAGAAATCTAACTTCTAGCTCATATGAAGATTACACACACATTCACTTGCACAGCCCCTTTTTACAGGGGGGCTGTTTCACGCACCTCACCGATAGAACACAAGGAAGAGAGTAGTCAAGTCCAAGTCAGGACTCGAACCTTGACGCCCACAACACGGAGAAAACACTCAACCCCTGGGTTAGGTCGCCGGCAACAAATTTTATAAAGAAACCTGTTTAAGCATTAAGAATATCAAATATAAAAAAATCATAATTTTACTAAACTTCAACTTCTGAATGTAGTCACCTCCCTTAACCACTTCGCATACAATGACGTGTCTGAGACGAGAATTATTGAATTTTTACTCGGCAATTAAGTGAAAAGTGTTAAATAATTTAAAATGAAAAAAGTGACTTATCATTAAAGGAAACGTATTATTATTAAAGGAATTAAAATAATAGTAAATATTCCAATTAGGAAGCTACTAAATTCGTATGTCAAGTGGCTAAGTGTAGAATTATTTAGACACTTTTTATAATTTTTAAAACTTTATATATATTTTTTAACTATGGATTTCATGACAAATTTTTAAATTCTCTCTTTTTAAAAGTTGAAGTAATTGTTACTATTAATATATGTCATTTGTTGATCCAAATGTAAGCACGTTAAAAAAGTAATTTTTAATCCCATAGTAAATGTAATTATTTCTATAACCATTTGAAATATGTATGATTTTAATGGATAAAATCCTTCAGATAAATCAGATATTTTCTACCCCAAAATTTTAATCTTTAAACAATTTTGCAGCTTATAAATACGACTTTCTTTCTTTGCTAGTAGTTTTGAACAAATTATTATTTATATTTCACTATCATATTTGGCACGCGATGATTCTTGTGCAAATGAATTATTTTGATGATTGCTATGACTTTTTTTATTTTCTAGATGTCTATAGCTATACAACTCCTAAGATGATAATTTTTCTTAAATTTAGATAGAGAAAAATGTAGAATAATAATAGAGAAAAATGTAGAATAATAGAGAGGAATGTGGGATAGAATGTGTTAGTGCCATCCCCTTTTGTAGGAAGGGCATTGGCACTTTTTATGAAAGGGAACTTTTTAAAAATCTTATGTAAGTTGAGAATTGTTGTCTTGTGAGTCGGTTATCCAATGAAAGGGGAAAATGGATCTATCGGACCTGCAAACAAATTTGACAAAATTCACGAGAGAAATATTATGAATTTTGACAGAAAGTTCGTTTTAATTATAATGAATTTGAGTACATTATCCTTGAAAATCAAATAAATGAAACACAGTTGCTCATTTTTTTCAGAAAAAAAAAAGAAAGAAAGAAAGCATTCTTATCGTCCCTCCTTCGGTATACTATATCTCCCTCATTCAATAAGAATATTCAAATCGTATGATTTTTTCTTATAATATTGCAATTTACTTGGAACAAATGGTTTTAATATTTTGTGAGGTTTTTTTCAAGATTTTGTAATTTTTTTATATCGTAGAAATTTCTTGAATGTCACTTCTTTTGGAATGATTTATTTTTAGTTTTTTCCATTCATGGTCATTTCCACCTGTGTTTGGTTTAATCTTTTCCTTCTCATTTAATTTTTTTCTTTAATTTTTTTTTCTGTATCCCACGGGGAGGGGCATCTCGAAACGAGGATTTTTTTCAAGATTTTATAATTTTTTATATCTTAGAAATGTCTTGAATATCACTACTTTTGCAATGATTTATTTTTAGTTTTTTCCATTCATGGTTATTTCCACATGTGTTTGGTTTAATCTTTTCCTTCTCATTTAATTTTTTTTTCTTTAATTTTTTTTCTGTATCCCACGGGGGGGGGATTTTTTTCCATTCATGGTTATTTCCACCTGTGTTTGGTTTAATCTTTTCCTTCTCATTTAATTTTTTTTTTCTTTAATTTTTTTTCTGTATCCCACGGGGGGAGGATTTTTTTTCAAGATTTTATAATTTTTTATATCTTAGAAATTTCTTGAATATCACTTCTTTTGGAATGATTTATTTTTAGTTTTTTCTATTCATGGTCATTTCCACTTGTGTTTGGTTTAATCTTTTCCTTCTCATTTAATTTTTTTTTTCTGTATCCCACTGGCGGGGGGCACCGCAAAATGAGGATGAGATACTTCCTAAATGGTGGTTGGATCTCGCCAACTCGGTGGGCACAATAAAAGGGGAGCGTTCTGGACCTCCCATCGATGATGGGACGTACTTCCTATGGGAAGGGTTATACTGTGGCCGGTGATAGCCATTAGGACTCAACCATAGTTCCCGCCAGGGTTGCTGTAGTGGCGGTCCGATCATTCAGGCTTGCTTGGTTAATCCGTGTGCCTTAGAGGCGGGTCGGAGGTCAATAATATGACTTTTTTTTTCGCAATAAAAAAACGGGTTGAACAAATCTACAATTTCAAAAATTGTTGCCGATTCAACATTACGATATGGATTTTGAGCCCCCCCCCCCCCACCAGATCTCAAGCCACGAGGCGATTTCCAACATCTGAGCAGAAATCCGTCTCTGTCTGTTTAGTTTAGACTATAATAATCAGACACTTACAGATGTTGTGGTGTGTTGCTAAAAATGTACTTAATTACTATTTTTAACAATAACTCAACCAAAATTTTTTAAATATTTTGTTACATACCGTTATCGTTTACTAGGCCGCAAAGATATTTTATATATTTGGACTGGACTAAACCTTCTAGGCAATGTAAATCTCGGAATACTTTTTATCTCCAAATTTTCTAAACCAAATATTTTTTAATCAATTTTAGTTTAATTTTTAAATAGTAATTTTAAATAGCAACTTCTGACAAACTGTAATAGTCAAACGCATTATCGCAAATCGCTTTCTGAAAAACTGTTGTCAGTATATCGCATACAAAAAAAAATACACTGCTGAAATTTAAGATAATTGTTTTATAAAAAAAAATTAAGGTAAGAACTTTTCTTAATACTATCTACATAATATGTCTTAACAGAGTCAGGCATTTATTTAAATTTATAATGCGCCACCTTCTTTTATAATTATAAACTAACACTGTATATAACTCGCTAATGGTAATTAATTAAGAAAGCTACTAGTATAAGAAGCCAAAATTAATTTAAATAATGCTTAGCTTTATTTTGAATAAATTCGATCTCTATATTTAAATGAAAGCACAAAATTCCATAACTTTCAAAATACAAATAGGGAGTTCTAAAGTTGTGGTGCCCGAGGAAATTATTTCCTTCATATTTATTTACATAATTATTTTGAATTTTTTTATAACTAATTTGTCTCTTTTTCAAAGCTGAATATAACAAGTCAAAAAAGTTTTATTCTGAGCCCTAATTGAGATCGATAGACCAGTATTCACCATGTAAACTAAAGCACACTATATATAACTCGCTAATGGTAATTTATTAAGAAAGCTACTAGAATAAAAAGCCAAATTAATTTTTTTAATTTGAATGAATTCGATTGCATGGTCTCTATAATTAAATGAAAGAACAAAAATCAATAACTTTCAAAATACAAATAGGGAATACTAAAGCTGTGGTGCCCTAGGAAATTACCTCCTTTATAATAATTCAATACAGAACTCGGATGGAAGCCTTCTAAATTCCCCTCATCTGTTAAAAAATATATTCGTCATCAACGGCATAGCGAAAAAAAAAAAAAAAAAAAAAAAAAAAAAAAGCAGGGGGTGGGTGTAAAAATTTTTGAAGGTTCTCCAGACTCTAATTTGTCTCTTTTCAAAGCTGAATATAACAGGACAAAAAAATCTTGTTTTACTCTGAGCCCTAATTGCGATCGATAGGCCAGTATTCACCATGTAAACCAGAGCGGAATGATTTCCTATTTATCACAAAATCAGTACCATTTCAGACCAAAGAACATTCAAGATTTTGATTGAAATACTTGTGACGTACACAAGATGTCCTAAATTAAGCTATACGTTTCTGCAGCATAACCTTTTCATCTGAGAATAATAACGAAATTAGATGGCAATGGGAATTTTCTCTTGATCAAAAAAATTAATCAATCCAACCCATTTCTCACGAATCTACAAAATCCATTTCTATTTAGGACGAGCACTTAATTTGAAACAGGAAATTCTGAAAAGACTTCATTTCTTCCTTTCTAAAAAGCTTTCTATGGTGTTAATTAAGCAGAGGACAACGTCCTATTTTGATGTAGGAAAATTCATATAAAGAATATATGCAGTAGAAAATTCCTGTTTTTCTTGACAAGTATTTCTTTTAAAGACAGAAAAGTATCTCAATTATCTCAAAAATTAACCAAATGATGAAAATGAAATGCAATAAAAATTATTTTCTCCGGGTGGTTTATCCTCCGTTTCATATCCTTAAAAGCTGTAAATAAAAACTTAAAAAAAAAAAAAAAGACATTTTTTAGCATATACAAGTAAAGGCTCTTTATTCGAGGGGTATATGTTCCATAAATATACCGAGAATACAGAAACTGTGAATAAGGAATGGTAATTTATATGGGATTATAGAAGATACGTTCCTAGGTGACAAAAAAAAATGTATAATAAACTATTATTTCCTGTCTACTCCTTTTTCTTATTCATGTTTCCGGTGAATTATTGTATTCAATTGAGTCGTCCATTCTGTATTCGTATAATTTGCTCCAGTCTTTAATCGTTACATTAAAATGGATAAAATTGTCTTTGAGATCTGCCTTCTTTGCGTCAGATTCAAATGAATCTTCGGAATGAGGTGAGTAAATTTTCATTTCTTAATCGTTAGTTCTACCTTGTTTCTAAGTCATTAATTCTACAAATATACTTTATTCATTGAGTAACAAGGTTGCTTTCATTCTGTTTGCTTACATTCCCAAAAACACCGATCGTGGTGAAGGCGGCTTATGTCAAAGTCCTCGGCGATATCATTTAACAACATACTTTAGGCAAAGTTGAAATAAGATATATTTTTCGTTTTTTATTAGTCCATTTGACGGCATTCCTATTGGAATCCTTTTATTATTATGTAAGTACTTATTAGATCCGCGAATAAAGAAATTTTTAGCTGCGAATATAGGAATTGGGTAGCATTCTTTAAATCCACGAATAGTGAAAACGCGAATGGGGGAAGCGCGAATAAGGAGCTTTTACTGTACACACAAAAAATTGATCAATTATCTTGCAAAAAGCAACAAACAAAATGTAAATGAAGAAATCTAATTTTTATGATGTTATAATAGTACAGGCCTCATTTTGTAAGTAAAATATGTTTGCTTTCGCTTTTTTTTCTTTTCTTTTTTTGTGGATTATTCGGGATTGCCGCATTGCCCAATACCGCGAATAATCGGACATTCTCCATATTTCATAAGATACAGTTGTAATCATACGCAAAAGCATCTAGATATTTTTGAAAGGTTTCGTAATTTTATGATATTTCCTATGGAATTTAGTAGCATATATTTCAGCATGTATCCAACAGAAACTCCGTCTTTGAATTGTTATTATTTTAAGCTAGCCGCTCTTGACGACCAGGTGGTTCAACGGGATTAATAGTCTCTAAAATTTGAAATTAAACATGTAACTTGGTTTTAATTGCTTCTTCAGCAAAATATTTTTTACTTCAAATGTTATTAGATGTATAAATCAAATTTAAAAGCCTTCTGTAGCTCTGTTCGTTTGGCCAAACATTTACGGTTTTTCTTTTCTTTTTTTTTCTTTTCTGTCAGCTTCATCAAAAATTCATTAAACAAAAATGAAGAATCTCCTTAAGAATGTAATCTTATTTCTAAATGAAAACAATGTAAAATTTGACATTTTTTGCCATATAAATTGCGTCTTAAGTTTGAATTTAAATCCTTTAAAATTCTTCAGAGATTTTTGTAAATATATCTCTTGATTTCATGAAATTCTCTTTCTCTGTAATGATACTGTTTATGTTAAGAGCAGGATATAAATTCGAATTTTATAACGAAAAAATATCTGGAATAGTGACTTTTATCAAACTTTGTAATTCCAATATTCTTAGGGTGGTTTTTTTTTGTATTTAATTTAATTTTTGTATTTCATTATTTTGTATTTTGTATTAATGGTCTCTAAAGTTTGAAATTAAATATGTAACTTGGTTTTAATGGCTTCTTCAGCAAAATATTTTTAACTTCAAATGTTAGTAGATGTATAAATCAAATTCAGAAGCCTTCTGTAGCTCTGTTCGTTTCGCCAAACATTTATGGTTTTCATTTTCTTTTCTTTCTTTCTTTTCTTTTCTTTTCTTTCTTATTTTTTTGTTAGCTTTGCAAAAATTCAGTTAACAAAAACAGATACTCCTTAAGAATGTAATCTTATTTTTAACTTAAATTTATGTAAAATTTGGCATTTTTTCGTCACGTAAATTGCATTTTAAGTATGAATTTAAATCCTTTAAAATTCTTCAGAGATTTATATAAATATATCGCTTGATTTCATGAAATCCCCTTTCTCTGTAATGATACTGTTAGTGTTAAGAACAGGATATAAATTCGAATTTCAAAACGAAAAAAGATCTGCAATAGTGACTTTTCTCAAACTTTAAAATTCCAATATACTTAGAGGGTTTTTTTTGTTGTGGTTTTTGTATTTTTTGTATAATCGTTTGATATATTTTTAATATTTGTATAGAATTCTTTCGATTCTTGTTGGGAAATATGCTGAAAATACTTTTTTTAAAATTAATTTAATATAGAAAATTATTTATAAGGTAAAAAAAAAAACTGATATCAATGAAACATTTTTTTTTTGAATTTTAAGGTTATTTAAAGGTTATTTTTGTATTGTAATACAATATTTTCGGAGCTTATCATGGAAAAAAGTCAATATTTTATTTAATTTTTAACTAAGTTAAAAAATAGCATCGTGGTTCACATTCCTACCCCACTAAATATACATGTCGCTTCCTAGCCCAGGAGTTTCATGCCTTCAAGGGAAGAATCGTCATGTGAGGTGGTCTCTTGCACGTTAATTCTGTCACGCCAAACGTTCTCCCCCTGGTGTGGTGTGGAGAGAGGGGCATCAGTTCAGGTATCGTCCTCGTCATCTGACCGTGGCTCAATATGACGAGGACCGTCCCAAAATGGCCCTGGTGTTACTTTACAACGGGACGTTAATATAACAAAACTAAACTAAACTAAGCTCACGCCTTCCTCGCGATTTGAGCACCCTAGGTTCGAGTTCTGGTTTGGCCATGGTTGTTCTTTACCCTGTGTTCTATCTGTGAGGTGTTTGAAAGATCGCCCCTTTGTAAAAAAGGGTTGTGAAAGCGAATGTGTGATTGTCATCTTCATATGAGCTAAATGTCAGACTTCTGCCCTCGGGTGCTCAAGGATCTTTACTCTCAGAAGGTGCTGCACCCACTTTCCTTGGTAACACGGGTATGACATCATCATCACTAAATATACATGAGTTAAGTTTTGTATTTTTAAATTAAATCCTGTAGAACGCAAACACACACACACATCTATCGTTATTATAAGTAACAATAAAGATAAAACAGGAATTCTCGGTAGTTTAATTTTGAAAATTAATTTTATAAAACACTGTGGGAAAAATTACTCTCTAATCTCTCTCTATTTAGATATTTATAGTAAATGGGAAAAAAATTACATTAACCTGAAATAATCCACACCTTTTATACTCAATAGTATAATTTAGATATTTTCTGTTTAATTAGTAATATTTATATGGCCCTCTTTGAAATAATGCTTTATTGACTCAAGAGGGCCGAGGTGGCTTGGTGGTAAGGTCTCGGCTTCGCAACCGGAGGGTTTCAGGTTCGAGACTCGATTCCTCTTGCATGTTAAATCTGTCAGGCCAAACGTCCTCCCGCTGAAGTGGTGTGGTGTTTAGAGAGGGGTGCCACTTCAGGTGTCGTCCTCGTCATCTGATCGTGGTTCAAAATTACGAGGTCCGTCCCTAAACCGCCCTCGTGATCCTTTACAACGGGATATTAAAATAACTAAACTAAAAATTTGATTCAGGAATGTGGGAAATTTTAATTTATTTATTTTGAATAATAATGAGGAATGCAAAATTAAACAAAAACGCTTCCAAAATGGAATATTTTAAAAATTTAAATTATTTTTCTTTTGAAATCCCCTTATAGGAATTTAATATGTTTTATGAATCTTAAAATTTTATGAAGCCCAAAATATATTCTATTTATGGAGATTACCAAAAAAACCTAGATTTTAAAAATTTTCTCCTCATCTACTGATGAAATATTTATTCTGATTGAAAATGTATCTAAATTTCTTTATATTTTGAGGCAGCCCCTTTTTTAATAATAAATAAATACAAACCGCTCTCAAATACTCTTGATAATTGCTATACGTTACCACCAGAAATCGCGACTGTCGTGAAAACTGAACAATTCAATTTCTGTCCTAACTATTCTTCACATACTTGATAGAGTAACACAACTATAACTGACAAAATACACATAACAATTTTTCTTCCCTTAACACATAACAATTTTTCTTCCACACACACACACACACACACACACACACACACACACACACACACACACACAATAAAGCTCAATGTGTGTGTGTGTGTTGGCGCTCTACAGGCCAGACTGATGGACCTACAGCTACCAAATTTGGTACATGTATACCTTGGAGGTCGGAAATGTGCACCTCGGAGCCCTTTATTTCGAAATTTTAATTAGAATTTGAATTAATTAAAATTTAAGCGAAATATCGACGTTTTTCCGCTATAACTTCCAATAATATTATCGCACAAACATGATTTTTACATCAAGTTAAAGATTAAAAAAATTAGCTTTCTAATGGTATCAGTGTTTTAATGTTTAACTTAAGCTTCTATTTTTAAAGAATTGTTAAAGAAATACTTTAATCATGTTTTTTTAGCACGTGACAGGATAAAATAAAATAAAACAATGCCGGAAATTCAAATAAAAAAGAACAACTATAATCGCAAATCAAATCTAAACGAAAACAACTTTCAGCGTTGTGACTGAATAAAGTAAAAAATATATATTTAAATGTGATATTTTCTAAAAAAATAAATGCATAGCGAAGGTTGCTATGATCGTTTGCAATATCTAAGTAATTAACTCAAAAAATCTTCTTTATTTACGGTAAACCTGATTGAATTTAGACAGGATATGCATTGAAATCTCGACTTAATGGCATATTTCGATAATCTTTTGCAATATCTGTATCATTAATTCAATAATTTTTTTCCGTTTTAAAATGTGATAGTTTCTAAAAAAATAAATGCAAAGCCAAGGTTTTTATAATCGTTTGCAACATTTAAATCATTTATTGAATAATTTTTTCCCTTTTTCGCTTTCTTTAAAAAAATATTTAATATTTTGGCAACACCACCGAAAAAAAATTTTAGAACACATTACTCATGGCAAACCCGCTGGTCGCCAAAGGTGGCTAGTAAACACTATAATTCAAAGCTTCCAATTTAAAAAAATTCTATATAAATCTATATAAAAAAATGAATGTTTGTCTGTATATTTATCACTCATGATAATAAACAATATAATTAAAAGCTTGCAATTAAAATTTTTTTTATATAAATCTATATAAATAAAAAAGGAATATTTGTATAATTATCACTCATGATAATAAACAATATAATTCAAAGCTTCCAATTTAAAAAAGTTTTATATAAATCTATATAAATAGAAAATGAATATTTGTCTGTATAATTATCACTCATGATAATTAACAATATAATTCAAAGTTTCCAATTGAAAAATATTCTATATAAATCTATAGAAATAAAAAATGAATTATGCCTTCCTTAACCGATCGTCCGAATGCGATGACACTTGGTCAGCTTATTGTTTACACCTATGGGAGGGTTAAAGGGATAAAAAGAAATATTTAAAATTAAAAAAAAATTTAATCTCAACCGCATCTATTCACCAAGGATTAATCTCCAAATAACTCGCCGAGGAGATAATAGATTCTGTAGCAATGCTAAATCCATATTTTGTAGCTACAAAATATTTAATAATATTTTGTAGCTATAGTATGCAAATGTCATGCAAGTCATTCTCAGAGGTAACAATCTTATCACAGATTATTGAAAAAGATTTGTGGAGACCAAATAATTATTATCTCATAATTATCACTTATGATAATAAACAATATAATTCTAAGCTTTCAATTTTTAAAAAAAATTCTACATAAATAAGAGTAAAAATGCATGCCAAATTCAACACAAAAAGTTAGTCGTTTAAATGGCGGCACGCCAATCGAGTAGGTGTTGAAAAAATTCTCTCGACCACAGATTGTGAAAATTCGTCATTCTAGAAGAGGGGATTGGTTTTAGGTTTAAACTTGTTTAGGGGATGTCAGTCAGGGCTCCCTCCTTTTCAGTGGGAGTGAGAATAAGATAATCCTCCTTAAGGGGAGGGATTGGGGCGTGAGTTGGGAGGACCCTTTCCCTAGTTCCCCAGACTCAGAGCTTTGTGATCGGCTAACGACTCAGGGGATCATGTTCTCATGATGTACTGCAGACGATTTTACTTAGGCTCGTTGCACACACAGCGTTTTTTTCTTCTGTCAGTATTTTGCTGAGACCACTCCCAGAAATCAAATGCTTACACACACGGCGCTTAAATTCCAACTCTGTCGTAAGAGTCAGCATAATTTCATCAACAAATAAATTTGCTTTAACCGTGTTATTTAAACTAAGTACTGCTTAAGGATAATTTGAAATGAATAGAGTAAAAATTCTATCCTTATTATCTTGTAGCCGAATGAAGAGGAAAAGGAGGGGGGGGGGGATTGACTTATTTAGATTTATTCAATTAATGGGAAAAAAGGATTTGGGATCTTGAATCTGATTATCCGAAAAAGCTAGTGACAGCAGGATTCTGCACCTAGTCAGATAAAAGGCGGATTGACCGAATCTTTATATGTCCGCCTAGTGTGAAATCTCTCCGCCTAGTGTGAAATCTATAATTCAATGCACTACTGTTGTTATGTCGGCATTGGTGAAATAAGCGATCAGAAAAAAACGCGTTGCTGCCGCCTAAAAACAATAATATTAAGTGCAATCAAACAATAATTTGACAATATTATATAGAAATAGGATGAATAGAAAGACAGTATATAAAATACGAACAAACAAATATTCATTTTTATATATTAGATATGTGCATTTTTTTAGAATTGGAAAACTTAGCGTTCTTTCAGAATGGTAATGAAAGGAACAATTTATTTTGTCTCGTGATTCGTTTATTATTCGTTCAAAATTCTCAAATTTAATTTTAGAAAATGTGCTTAAAATATTTTCTTTTAAAATTAATTAAACATAAAAAAATATAATTATACCAAAAAAATCATTAATATAGTTGAAAAGGTAATTTTTGAAAATTGAGACTGTGCAAAATTATTTGTACTACGATATTTTTGGTAGTTACTGCGAAAAACGATGAAATGTAATTAAAATTTAAAAACCTCCGGGTTAGTCTCCCCACAACTTTCACGTATAATCTGTAATAAAGTTGTTACCTCTGGGAATAACTTGCATGACATTTGCGTACTATAGCTACAAAATATTAACCTTTCACTTGGATTAGTATTTCTACAGAATCTATTGTCTTCTCAGCGAATAATTTGGAGATTAATCTATGCTAAATAGATGTGGTAGAGATTTGGATTTTTATTTAATTTCTGATATTCGGGCTATCCCTGTAACCGTCCCGTAGGTGCTGACAAGTTTCATCGCAATCGGATGAACGGTTTAGGAAGGCATAAGAGACATACAGACAGGCATTCATTTTTATTTATATGGATAATTGGCATATTGGGGGGGATGGCAAAATGACAGGGACATTGACAAAAAATAATTTTTATTGTTATATGATGTTAATTTAGTCTAGTTTTATTAAACGTCCCGTTGTAAAGCAACTCTAGGGCTATTTTAGGACTGACCTCGTCATTTTTAATCGTGGTCAGATGACGAGGACGATACCTGACACCCCCCTCTCCACACCAACTGGAGGACGCTTGATCTGACAGATTTGATGTGCCAGAGGCCTCCCTCCCCCCTTTAACGACGGCTCTTTGGTGAAATCAAGGTTCGAACCTGAAACCTTGCGGTCCCGAATCCGAGACCTTACCACCAGGCCATCGCAACCCATTTATGTTATTTTAAAATGACGATGTGAATACTAAAACATCAAAAGTTTGTTGATTTGCACTTTAGTTTATGAATTAAGGGTGGTAAATATGCTTACGAGAGATCGTTCAGAGAAAACTGGAAGTGGTAAGCATACTTACCACTGAGCAATGTTTAAAAATATCATTTAATGTTCTTCGGCAAGTATAGTCGTCACTCAATTTTAAGTAATTTAAAACAACCTATGCAGTTTTGATGGAAATCAAATTTAATCATGTCTTACATTAACCCGTTGGGTGCGATTTTTTTTAAATATCACTATTTAGATGAGATGTTTGCAAATAAGTTCTAATATTTTTCAAAGAAAGTGAACCGATACTATATGTTACACGATAATAATAAAAATCTGTAATCGTAAAAATAAACACTCTAAACTGCGAAAAACAAGGAACGCAACAGAAAATGGACTGATTGCCAACCTGCAAAAATTGCGGGATATGCAACAGGAGGCTCAGTTATATATTAACGTCCCGTTGTAAAGCAACACTAGGGTTATTTTGGGACAGATCTGGTAATTTTGAACCACGGTCAGAAGACGACACCTGAACTGGCACCCCCCTCTCCACACCACGCCACACCAACGGGAGGACGTTTAGCCTGACAGATTTAACGTGCAAGAGACCCCCTCACACGACGGTTCTTCAGTGAAATTGAGTCTCGAACCTGAAACTCTCAGGTTCCGAAGCCGAGACCTTACTACCAAGCCACCGCTGCCAAATTAATTTAGAATTATAATAATGGATTAATATTTTACAATCAGTTTTGAGTTTTAATACCCAAAATTCATACTTCCACTTCAGATGCCGAGGCCTTACCACCAGGCCACCGCGGCCTCAACAGGAGATTAAAATTTGAAATTTATTTTGCATTGATTAGGCTGCCTGGATGGATTACTACATTGCATAAAAAGAAAGCTGTTGCAATCTGATGCAGTTTTATTAATAACATCTTAGCCATGTTTTGCTTTAAGAAATAAACTAAAATGCCATAAACTTTAGTATTTAAATAATCAATACATCAAAAATGAAGTCAAAATTTGCATAAAATCGTTAAAAGAAAGATTCCGAATTTTAAGAAATTCCAACAGCATCAGCAGATTTTGTTCATTTTTTAAACGAATGTTGAATTGAAATTAAATAACAAATAATGATAATTAACTATAAGAATATCTTAAGAAATACAACACAGTGGAGTTTTATGTCTGGAAACTTTTTCAGAAATTTAAATTTAATGATAAACGCATAAAATTAATGTCGCAACGAAAAACCTTACATCATGAACGGGCAGTAATAAGCAAACCACTTTGGAATTTAAGGTATCCGACAACGTTCGAAGGAAAGTTTTTGAAAAATTGAATTATTAAAATTTTTTTTTTATGGTTTTTGGGTGTATTGTTAATTATAAACACTATGAATACAAAAAAATATTTGAAAATATAATTCATTTTGAGAAATAGGATTCTCTGTAGTAAATTTTAATTAAAATTAATCAAAGTGATTAACACTCTACTTAAAATTGTAACGCAGCAAACCTATTTTTCTATGTACACAAATTCTAGAATATAATGATGAATTAAAGGAGCCAAAATCTAAGAAAAATTCTCTGGTGCAAAGAAGTTATAGGTATAAATATATTTCCATAAATTCTCAACTTAATTTTCCTAATAACACCTATAAATAAAAAAAAGCATTTCACCAACAATAAAGTTTTTGGTTCATCTCATTGTCCACATTATTAAAAACATACGCTGATATTTTTACGTAAATACCTCTATTAGTTTTTGAGATAAAATGTGAACGGTGGAGAATTTTTATGAAAATGTTTTAAAAAAATTGTGGCTAAAAAAAAAAAGGATTTATTTTAAATTTTCCTGGATGATTGGTCGGGACCTTCCTTTTCCGAGAAGAGTTTAGTTATATTAACGTCCCATTGTAAAGCAACATTGGGGCTATTTTGGGACTGATCTCGCCATTTTAAACCAGGTTCAGATGACGAGGGCGATACCCTCTTCTTTACACCAGCTGGATGACATTTGGCCTAACAGATTTAACGTGCTATAGATCCACTCACCTGACAGTTCTTCGTTGGAATCGATTCTCGAATCCGAAACCCTCCGGTTCCCAAGCCGAGACCTTACCACCTAGCCACCATGGCCTGCAAGCATATTGGTTGATGAATAACTATGTTTTAACTTCTATATTTTAACTTTTATGTTTCTTGCTCTTTAAACAAATATATCATTTCCTGAAATTATAAAAATAATAATGACATAGTTTTTTATTCCTTCTAAATACTCTAAGAATTTGGAGGTAAAAACTAAGAGAATTAATTTGTTTTAATAGTTTTGAAGATGCAAAATTAATAAATTTTTCACAATGCTATGAAACAGGTCTTATTCAGGTGATAATTAATTTTAATGTTAACATAAACAAAATGTTTAACATTGATAACTAAAGATTGAACAAACAAAAAACTTTGTTGATTGACAGTAGATAAAACGATCAAAATACATCTCATTTTCTATTCCAATTTCAATTCATAATTATTTGTTTAGGGATCCACAGAGTAAGATCAGATTCTACAGCCCCCCCCCCCCCCCAAACACAGAATTCAAAATATCAAATATGTCAAGGAATAATCTAATAAAAAAATTGGTTTTATTAAGAAAATTCCATATTGGCATTAATTGAATAAAATTTTCTTCAATAAAAATAAGTCTACATTTTCATTATAAAGTGGGTAGGATGTGAACTGCATCTTCACACAGATATTAATGTTTACTATAATGATTAGTTAGCTGTTTGTAAACTTGATATTTTCAAAACAGTATTTGCCCAATCCTACAAGCACTGAACCCGCATATTGAGTTTGGTTTAGTTATATTAACGTCCTCTTGAAAGCAACACGAGGGATATTTTGGGACGGACCAGGAAATTTTGAATCATGGTCAGATGATAAGGACGACACCCGAACATGCACCCCCTCTCCACGCCACATCAGCGGGAGGACGTTTAGCCTGTCAGATTTAACGTGTAAAAAATCTTTTGTTGGTGGTCAAAGTATATTCCCCGATATAGCAAATTATATATACTATATAAAGTGTTAAGCAATCAATCTACTCACAGCGTCATCAGAACTTATAATTTTGAAGTGGGGGGTTTGTTGTTTTGGATGTAAAAATCTCCTGAAAATTTCCAAGTTGATGAAGAAGTGCTTGAGTTAATTTATTGGAAAGGGCCTAATATTAAAAGTCGAAATTTATCAATATTAAAATCGACAGGAAAGTAACAAATAAAAATTTAAACAATTTAGTACTCTCATAAAAACAGGTAAAATGCTTTTAAGAGAGCATTTTGCTATACTGGGGAGAGATTCCACTCTATACTCTTTTTTGCACCTTCATTCCGCTTATATAATATAATTAATAGCCATTTATATCGGTGTGTTAATTTTCTAACCAATAGGGGCGAATAATACAAGAACTGATTAAAAAATGATAACTATCGTCATCTTACTCAAATTATTACGTTTTATTGTTTATTAGAATTCGAATATTACCGCAGAAGCTTGAATTTTACAAATATTTGAAAAATTGACAAACGGTAGAAAAAAGCCTGAAATAGTAAGAAAGTCTACGATTTTGAACTGAAAGTTATCACTAATATTCTCTCTCTCTCTTTATATATATATATATAGTATTCGGAGCAGTTCTTACTTTTTTGTAAGCGGAACTATGTTTCCTAATATCATATTAATGATAATTTGCTATTATGATATTGAGTTGAATAGTTGTAAATAAAATGAATAGAAAAGATGCCGTTGCAAGAAAAGAAAACTTCTATCATTTATTTTCATCTAAAATGTGTTAACAATAATAATTTTTTTTTATTTACTTCTTAAGCACTCTGCTGATGTGCATATTTTCTACTGAAACTTTAATTAGTGAATCTATAACAATCTGATCTGAGATATTGTTAACCGGACATTTTAGATAATTCAGAGTTATCAAACACAGACTAATTACAAAATTTATTTGCACATATCAAAGTTAATGCCGCAAAATTAATCTATGATTTTGCAACCAGGAAGAAAATCTAAAAATTTTCTGGGAATTTATATGCGTAAGAGGATCAATTAATCACTAATAAATGGTTCAATGTAAAAAACATCAAATCATCTAAACTATTAATCGAGATTCTAGATGATTGTATCGAAAGTAATTGAAATTAAGTGTGACTCAATTTAGAAATGTTAGTCTATATAAATAAAAATCAATATTTGTCTGTATGTCTCTTATGCGGTGCAGCACTGCTAATCAAATTGCGATGAAACTACGAATACTTATTACTTGCAATTACGGTACGGTTATTAGAATAGTAAAATTATGTTATGTGTCATGTCTACCTGTCTTTTATTTGATATTGTTTTTCTTAACTGTACATAATGACTGTTGTTAACTGTAACCTAATTACTGTTTTGTTTTAAAACGTGCAATGACTTTTTAAATTTGTGTTTTGAGTGTGTGTGTTCTGAAGAATAAACATAATGGATGCAATTAAACGCCTGCTTATTTTTTCATGAACTTTCAGCTAACTTTTTAAAGGTCTTTCGAGTTTCTTAAAGCTATTCTCAGTAAGCGCAGTTCATAGATGCGCTGGTAGCGCAATAGCGTATTACTTTGTGATAATACAACATTATGTACGTATATAAATAAAAATGAAAATCTGTCTCTATGTTTCTTATGCGCTGCCTCACCGCTTATTCGATTGCGATAAATCTTCGAATACTTATTACCTGCACTTATTTGTTTCTGATGTTGATGAAAAAACAAAAAGCAAAAAAATATTTCCAACCCTAAAGTCTTGAATAATAAAATTAATAAAATAGAATGAATATTATTTACGCTTCTCCTTAATATATCTTTCAATATCATTGAATCTATTCCTGTCCAAATAAAATCATTATTCTTATTTTATTCGGAAATAAATATTATTCTCCGAATCATTCCTAATTCAACAAGACAATTATTTTAAATCTCAAGCGATATTTCCAAAATTATTTCTTCTGCGGCAGCAACGCGCCTGGTACCAGCTAGTCAGTCATAAATTGTTCAATATCAAAAACAAAACGTTATTCGAGATTCTAGATTATTCTATTTTGATGAAAGTAATCGGAATTGAAGTGTTTCAAATTAGAAAGTAACTGAATTCACTACACGTGGGGGGGGGGGTAATGCACGTGGAGGTCATTCACAGCTGAGATAGAAGAATCCTGACCCACATTTGACCTGAGGGTGGAGAGAAATCGTAAATCCTTCCAACCCAACTAAACATAACCACTGCACGTGGATCTAACTGCTGAAAAAGAGTTTCTCCAGATGGCTGCCGATATATTCGGTTTCAAGTGCGGCATCATTGAAATCGGAAGAATGCAATCCAAGTATCAAAAACGGCGGTAAATCCTGCGTAGGTGAAGAAAAATGGGATTCTTTTCCTGTTGTTTTATGGTAGGAAAACTCGAATCATCCCCTTAATGGGTAAAAACCGAAGAGAGATTGAATGCAGGGGAAGGGATTTATTGTAGTAAATGTTTTTACGAAACCCATAAAACGATACTTATAATGTGGGGGCATAAGGTTATCTGAGAATCGTACTCTACGTTTCTGCATACATATATATAATAGTAAATCTTGCAATTGAGAGAAGTGGCAAACTTCAACTATGCGAGGTCACAAAGGTTAAATATTTTCAGGTTTCTCCCTGGGAAAATTACCCAAAAAATGACGATGATGACAAGAAAGTAACAGAAACTGAACTTTGTTCAGGTTTTGACTTTTATTTTATGTGTTTATGCTTTTCAAAAGTGGGTGTTTGAAATTCTTTCTATCAAAGAGAAATTTACGTGTTATTCGGATTTTGATGATATGAGGTTACAGACTCTGAAATATTTTGAGGCCTCTCCTAAAAACACTATATTTGATGACAAGAAAGTATAGGGATCTAAACATATTTGTTGGGGTTAATTCATAAAATATACTAAGCATATGATTTTATTTTTATGTTTGTTTTCTGATATCGTTTTATATTTCAAGGCATATCCTGTATTTAACGCAGCTACAGCTTTTATTTTTTTTTCTCATTTACACAGAGAATATACTTTATATATATATATATATATATATATTACAGAAAAAATCTCTTATTTTAAATCCTTGACTTTGAGTGACCTTTGAAATGGTCTTCAGGCCGGATTCTTTTTCTTTTGTTTTAATTTTGATTCTATTGCTCTCCTTTTTACTTAGCTTATATTGTTATTAATTTAGATTCATCTGTATTTTAGTTGTAGCTGCATTTGCGCTCACTAAATAAAATAATTGTTTTTTTTTTTTAATTTAAAATTTTAAACTAGTTTGAGTCCGAAATAATTTTTAGTTCCGTTTTTGTTTCATTTACTTAATTGTATTAATTTATTTAATTTAGATTTGTTTCATAAATAGGTTTTATTTCATTTTTGTGAACTTTTTGTTGTTTAATTCCCAATTAAATTTTAATTTCACATAATTAGTTTCTATTTAATTTTTGTTGACTCATTAATGGGTTTTAATTATTTCAATGCTTTTATGGTTGTTATATATATATATATATATATAAAGTAATAAACCATAAAAATGTTAAATAATTAAAACCAGTTTCTAGAATCATCAAAAATTTAATTATTTCGGAAAACCGAAACTAATAATGTCGGAATTGAAATTAAAATTTAATGCGGAATTAAACTACAAAAAAAAGTTAAATGAAATAAAACCTATTTATGTAGCAAATCTAAACTAAAACAATTTAGTAAACGAAACTAATTACGGAAACAAAAGGAAAAATGTTCTTTTGTAGTTTTATTTTGTATTTTTTTGTTTTATTTACTGAAGTTTTTAACATTGCTTTGTTTTGTGTTTGTGCCGTTAAATCGGCATATTTCTTTTGCCTTAATTTTCGATAACGAGGGGTCAATACTATTGGGCTCTGTCCCATTCCTCACAGGCAAAATCTCCTACTTTGAAACCTTGCCTGAGAGTGACCTTTGAAAGAGTTTTCAGGCCGAATTCTTTTTCAATTTGTTGTAATTTTGATTATGTTGCATTCCTTTTTACTTGGCTTATATTACTAATATATATATATATATACATGCATGTAAAACGTGAAATTTAATCATTTATTTTGAAGCAAGTGTAACGGAGTTTCTTAGCGATTTTTATGTTTTATAATTTTAGTCTTAGTTTAGTTTAGTTATATTTACGTCCCGTTCTAAAGAAACGCCAGGGCTATTTTGGAATTTACATCGTAATTTTCAACCACGATCAGATGACGAGGACGACATTTGAACTGGCACTCCCCTCTCCACACCACACCACACCAGCATGAGGACGTTTGGCCTAGCAGATTTAACGGGCAAGAGACCCCCTCACACAACGATTCTTCGGTGGAATCGAGTCCCGAACCTGAAACCCACCGGATCCAAAGCCGAGACATTATCATCAGGCCACTACGGCCTGTTTTATAATTTTAACTAACTTTTCCTTTGTCCAATCCCTAGTGCGTACACTGTAGCGTAAGAATATTGAGGCAGAGAGTAAGAAAGAAAAGATGAGAAAATATTTGTAACCAACAGTTTTTGAAAAGAATTTGACAATGCATCGTTTTTAGAATGAACGCATTCCATGAAAAAAATACGATGCCGTTCAACTCAGAAGTTAAAAAGGAATGAAATATTTTTTTAGCGAATAAATTAATTATAAATTGTAACACACAGACACACATATATCTTATTATCTTCCATATATATGTATATGATTAAATAGATTAAAAAATAAACTTTTCAGTATACTCTTTAATAAATGTATCGAATTCCTTTCCCCATAAAATCGTGAACATGGGCTATATACCGCCTACGATGCAAGTGTTCAGATTTTTATTTTCAGACACCAGTATATGAGCTTTGTATTTCATATTATGGTGAAGAAAACAAAATATGCATTGTGAATGTGTTTTTTTTTCTAATTCAAAATTTAATACAAAATTAAATTTTAATACCACGATCGTTTTCAAATTACGTTGCTCTAAAATGTTGTGTTTTTAAAGTATCGCTTTTACATATATGCAAAATTATAGACTAACTAATGATAAACTCTTTAGCTGATTCAATTCAAAATTCTTTAAGTACCTAACTTTAGATGCTAGATTTGTAAAACCATTTTATTCGTATAGCTATTTACCGTCTATTGTGCTTATTTGTCGTAAAAAAGCCACACTGAGAAACTTAATGTTAACGGATTTTAACCAAAATTTGATAGAAATGTGCACATTTGTTGTAAAAATAACGCAAGGAAATTTCAATTTGTCTAGCTCAAGAAGTTTTTTTTAGCTATTGTGTTCGCAAACTTATAGACAGACATAATTCGCAAATTATACTTTGACTCAGAGAAGTCTGAAAAGTTGAGATTTGTCAAATTTCTGAGTTGAAATATATGGCGATTGCAATATTTTGTCTTTGCATGCTTTGTTATACTAGTAAGTGAAAGTGGGCTTGGGTTCATGAATTCCTAACAAAATTTTCTGAATTATAATGAATTTTATTACTAACTGTAGACTATTATGAAAATGTTTTATATTCTGTCTGAACTTCGAACGAGAATAAAAATTGAAGGATTGCTGCAAAAAGGATGTAACTCCAATGAGGAGAAATTGAAGTTACATGTACCATCCTCCATACTTAATGGCATATTTCTATAATCGTTTGAAGCATCTGTATCATTAATTCAATATTTTTTTTTTTCCATTATGAAATGTGATAGTTTCTAAAAAAATAAATGCAAAGCCAAGTTTTCTATAATCGTTTACAACATCTAAATCATTTATTCAATAATTTTTTCCCTTTTTCGCTTTCTTTAAAAAAACATATTTAATATTTCTACAAAATCACCGAAAAAAATATGTTTAATATTTTGGAAGCATAACCGATAAATTATTAGAGCATTAAACTCAAAAAGTTTTTCCGAATAAAGTTGCCGACTCTTTAACAACTAATAACTGAATCTTTTAACTTTAACTTTTTCTTGAATTTTGTACTGACTTTAAAGAAAAAATAACATATATATATATTTTATCTATATTTTATAATAAAGCTCAATGTGTGTGTTGGCGCTCTACAAGCCAGATCGTGGGATCTACAGCTACCAAATTTGGTACATGTATACTTTGGGGGTCAGGAATGTGCACCTCGAAGCCCCTTTTTTCGAATTTTTAAATTAGAATTGAATTAAAAATTGAGCGAAATTTTGACATTTTCCGCTATAACTTCCGATATATTATTGCACAAACATGATTTTTACATCAAGTTAAAAATTAAAAAAACTAGCTTTCTAATAGTATCAGTGTTTTAACATAAACTTCTATTTTAAACGAATTGTTAAAGAAATGTTTTAACCATATTTTCAAAAATATATTTCGGATAAAACAATAAAATTTAATCTGCACGAGCACGTCAAAGGGAAAAAATTAGATTTTATCACCGTGTTGCCATCATTTTGACGGAAGTTCAAATTTTAAAAAAATCAACTGTTACTGCAAATTAAATCTAAAGAAATGTAACTTTCATCACGTGGCTGGATAAAATAAAATGAATATAAAATGTGATATTTTCTTTAAAAAATGCAAGGCAAAGGATTCTATGGTCGTTTGCAATATTTAAATCATTAATTCAATAAATTATCTTTATTTATACAGGATATGCATTCAAATTCCGGTACAATAACCAATTAGTAAAATATTATTAATAGGCATATACATTGTTTAATACTATTATTGGGTCGTTCGGAAAGTCATTTCGTATTTTTGTGTCAAAATGAAAAGAAATTTTCGTTTAATGAATAAATTATTTATTAAATTATAAAATTGCCATTCTGGTCTAATACCTTTTGCCATTCTGATCTAATACCTTTTGGTAGTAACATGATCACACGCTCATAAAAGTTTTGGTCTTTGCTGTAAAAAAAACTGATCGAGGTGGTTTTTGGCCTCTTCATTTGAAGGAAAAATTTTGCAAATCAGTTCTGGTACTGATGTACTGTTAACACATCTTCTCCACACATATTGGCTAATTTATTTCTGGCTTGAACAGCATTTTTACCTTTTATAGCAAAAAAGAAAAAAATGACGAAAATGCTGTTTATTGCTCTCCATATTTAAAAGGGCACCATCCAAAAACTACTGCGAAGAATCAGCTGCACTTTTTCACACTCAAGCCTTGCTATATCAGCTCTTAAAACATAAAATGATTTTGCGGTTTAAGTATGAAATTGGGTGCGAAAAATGCAATTAAATCCTTTGTCAGGAAAAAACGAAATTACTTTCCGAACAACCTAATAATTTGATCTAAATGAAGTAAATAATTGCATTTTATGTAGCTTGAGTCAAACAATGCATTTATGAAAAATGAGTTTTAGATTTCTTCATACTTTGCTCTGTGATCCATGTTTTACAAAATATTTTAATTAATATTTTAAATAAAAGTTGCTACATTAATCAGTCTTCTAAATCAATAATTTAAACTGACTGATTTATAAATTAAAGAATGTCATTAGGAAAACGTGTTCTTTTAGAACTTTCCGTGCATCATCTTAAAGAAAATATTAATTACAGGCCAATCAATGCCCGGAATTACTTCAAGGCTAATAAATATGTGATTTAATTGAAAATTTTAGAACGCATTACTCATGGCAAACCATCTGGTCGCCAAAGGTGGCTAGTGTAAAATAGATACTTGCTCGCTTAGTTCCAGAAAGATGTATCTTCAATCGTTAGTTCTCGCATTAACTCGAATGATGGAGTTGTTTGTTGCAATATAGAGGTAGTGCTACTGCCAGTTTTCTACAAACTTGAATAATTGGAGCGACCTCCTTTTTGCTGCAAATCCTTCAATTGTTAGTTTTCTTTAATCCAAATGGCATATTTTCTGATAAAGAAAAATTAATTTCAGATAGCAAACAAAGTTAAATTAAATCTTAGAAGAAGGTTCAAAAATGCATATTGAGCAGCATTAAATTTATACAGATAATACAATTGCAATCATAAAATCACATGCCAAATTTCATAAATTTAAATCATACCGTTTTTGAATTATCAATTTTGTATGCTTCTGAAATTACAAATCGACAGACGGTCAACTTCTAATTAGATTTGACTTTAAATTTGATAAGTGTTTACTATATAAGGGTTAAATCTGAGTTTGAAATTTTTCCATTTTGCTTCCATCAATGTGTAGTTTAATAGAATGCTTAACTTTTGCATTTATTTAAGGAATCGAATTTTCAAACCATTTACATAAATTTCTTATTTTAGCCATTATATTGTATTAGCCATTCTATTTTTTTTATTTTAGCCATTATATTATATTAGCCATACCATTTTTTTATTTTAGCCATTATATTATGTTAGCCATTCTATTTTTTTATATTTTAGCCATTCTTCAGTACTTAAAGTAATAGTGTATAAATTATTCTGAATGAAAAAGTTTAAAACAATTTCATTCAAATATTACCGCGCAGTCTTTTTAATTAAAATTACCAGCTTTAACCCAAATAACCTGTTGGAGGAGTAGAATATAAACCTTTAAATGTTTTTTTTTTGGAATCTTGATTAAAATTTTAATTTATTATAAAACAAACGAAATTTCGTGTGTGTGTACGTATTTATAATTCAGAAAGCGTTATCGCACGAAATTAATTTTTACATCAGTTTAAAAATCCAAAAATTATCTTTTTGATAGTGCAAATTTTTGTTTTTATGCAATTTTATCTTAATTAATTTTTTTAAAAAGTCTTTAAGATACTTCGAATATGATTCGCAGTAGTAGTTTTTTCGCAGTTGGAATTTTAAACGAATCTGTCTTCACAGTTTCAAAAGATTTCACGATTTCAAAAATTATTTTCTGTTCTACTTACAACATCTTTTAAACATGGATTAACCAGCAAAGAACTCGCCAAGGAGACACAACAGATTCAGTAAAGATGCTAAATTCAAGCTAGACGTTAATATTTCGTAGCTATTGCACATAAATGTAATACAAGTTGTTCTCTGAGGGGATAGTTTTATTAGAGAGTGTGTGAGAAAGTTTGAGGGGAGCCAATCCTACTGGCTTGAAATTTTAACTAAACATTAAATAAAATTTCAGTGATTTTTGCAATAAATTCCGAAAATATTATAATGCAAATAATTTTGCACCGTCTTAGTTTTCAAAAAATGAACTTTTCACCTACATTAAAAATTTTATGGTATAAATACATTTTCTATGTTTAATCAATATTAAAAGAAATTATTTTAATCACATTTTCTAACATTAAACTTGAGAATTTTGAACGAGTATTAAACGATCACGAGATGCAATAAATAGTTTCTTTTATTATCTTTCTGAAAGAACACCAAGCTTTGTAATTCTAAAAGAATACACAAATCTAATACATAAAAATGAATATTCGTTTGTAGAATAGAATAATAAAAATAGAACCAATACTATTTATGTCTCTTCTGTATATATCCTTCAATTTCGATGAATGTATTCATTGCCGGCAAGAAAATAAATATCATTCTTCCTATCGTTCTTAATTAAACAAGATAACTATTTCAAATTCCAAACGATGTTTCCTAGATTATTTCTTCTGCGGCAGAAACGCGCCGAGTACCAGTTAGTTAAAAATAAAAGAACCCCTTATGGAAATTATAAGCAGCAAAAAAAAAAAAAATCATCTATGATTAAACAAGATAACTAATTCAAATTCCAAACGATATTTCCAAGATTTTCCAAACGATGTTTTTGAAATTATTTCTTCTGCGGCACCAACGCGCCGGGTACCAGTTAGTTAAAAATAAAAGAACCTCTTATGGAAATTATAAGCAGCAAAATAAATAAATATCATCTATAATCAAACAGCATAACTAACTCAAATTCCAAACAAATATTTCTAAGTATCGTATTTTCAATATTTTTTCAAACGACTGAAAATGCGAAATATTTTACGTAGTTAATTCTTCTTTTTTACTTAAAAATAATTCAATTTGTTACTTATTTTGATAAATTTTAAACTCCATAAAACACTTATTTTAGTTAAAAATGCCATTTTCCGTGATTTTAATTTAAACTTTTCTTCCACTTTTTTAACTGTTATTATATCATATATTTTAACATATTTTTACCCTATACAGTTTTTAAATGACAAAATTAGTGCTATTTCAGAAAAGTAAACAATTGTTAAAATAATCTTAAATAATTTTGATTTTCATTATCTACACATAATTATCTATCTATATTGATTTCTTTCATTTATATTTTCTGTCTCTTTTATAGGCTGTGGTGGCCAGGTTGTAAGGTATCGGCTTCGGAACCGGAGGGTTTCAGGTCCGAGACTCGTTTCCAAAGAAGAACCGTCGTGTGAGGGGATCTCTTGCACGTTAAATCTGTCAGGCCAAGCGTCCTCCCGCTGGTGTGGTGTGGAGAGGGGTATGCCAGTGCAGGTGTCGTCCTCGTCATCTGATCCTGGCTCAAAATGACGAGGTCCGTCCCAAAATAGCCCTCATGTTGCTTTAAAGCAAGACGATAATATAACTAAACTAAATTAAACCTGTCTATTTTATTTCATTGTTTAATGCACGGGAAAGTGTTAACACATTCATAATGTCAATTTTATAACTAATTAATGCAGTTTTATTAATATGTACATGTATAATACATGTACTTTTAAATTTCTAATATTGCCTATATCATCTATTAATTTTAAAAGTTATTCGAGGAAAATTCAAAACTGAAAATATATAATTCTTATTAAAAAATATTTTCCTTATTATATACTTTTATATTGCTTAATGTGAGCAATAAACAAATGATTATTTTTTTAAGTTTAAATTCCTATTTTTACACGTTTTGCAATCCCTTCTCTTCATTTTTTGATGCATTGGTTAAAAATTATGTAAAACATTCAATTATATTTATTCATTAGACAACATTTTACAAGTGCACAAATTAATGACTTTCCTCAAACTCCTTATATATA
>JAPMOQ010038150.1:1124733-1158727 GCA_026543055.1 Argiope trifasciata | reverse complement strand
TATATATATATATATATATATGTATATATATATATATATATATATATGAGTGTGTGTGTGATTTATTATGAATATTTCAAAAGTATGTTTCACAAAGACACCATGTAAAAAATACACTGCTTTAAATTATATGAAAACTCTTGCATTGTTACTTACTATTCATTTATAAAGTTAGTTCCTGTCGTGAAAATTTTATAAATAATTTATAATTCTTGTTATGAATTTATAATTGTATAACAAGATATGCTTTTCTGTTGCTCTTAATTTGAGTAAAAAGAAAATATATTTTTTTTAAAAACTAGAATTCCTGCCCCTTTTTTTATTTTTTGGAGATTGGAAAAACAACTATGCAAAACAATTTATTTACACCGACCTTCGTTAAATAATATTTAGCAAAGTGTAATAATAATTTACTTCGAAGTTTTAATTGAATTTCCTGTAATGGCTTATACAACAATAGAAATATTCTGAAACCTTGGCTTTCTAGAATAAATAATATTATCTCAAAGTCATTTATAAACAAAATTTATTTGAAATTTTCTTATAATATTTGTAATACATGAAAAGTTTGAAATTTCTAGAAATTTATATACATAGTAGCTGGTACCCGGCGCGTTGCTGCCGCCGGTTAATATAATTAAGTGCTATCAATTAATAATTTGGCATTGTTTTATAGAAATAGGATGAATGGTACGACACTATATATAATACTAACAAACAAATATTCTTTTTTATATATTAGATTTGTGTATTCTTTTAGAATTGTAAAGCTTGGTGTTCTTTTAGAATGGTAATGGAGGAAACTATTTATTATTTCTCATGACTCGTTTAATATTCTTTCAGAATTCTCAAATTAAATTTTAGAAAATGTGATTAAAATATTTTCTGTTAAAATTGATTAAACATAGAAAAAATATTTTTGCCATAAAATCGTTAATACTGTTGAAATGATAATTTTTGAAAAATAAGATGGGGCAAATTTATTTGTGCTATAACATTTTTGGTGGTTACTGCGAAGAACGCTATAATTTAATTAAAATATAAAACTTCCAGGACTGGTCTCCCCAAAACTTTCTCGCATAATCTGTAATAAAGTTGTTATCTCTGAGAATGTTTTGCATGATATTTGGCTACTATAGCTACCAAATATTAACCTTTAATTTGGATTTTGCATTTCTACAGAATCTATTGTCTCTTCTGCGAGTTATTTAGAGATAAATCCTTGGTAAATAGATGCGGTTGAGAATTGATTTTTTTTTTTTTTTTTTTTTTTTTTTTTTGAAAATTTTAGATAATTGTACTATCTCTATAACCATCCCGTAGGTGTAAAAAATAAGCTGACCAAGTTTCATCGCAATCGGATGAACGGCTTAGGAAAACATAGGGACATACAGACAATCATTCATTTTTATTTATATAGATTATATAATAAATTATATAAATATTATAAATGCAAGTTGAATCTTCTGCTACGTATAAATAATTATACATTTACTTTTCCTCAGATTCACTCTTCTCAAATGACCAAATTTGCTGAACCTAGAAAAACATATTTTTTAATTAAAATAGTGACTGAGCTTCCACTTTTTTCCCAAGTATAGATAAAATATTTGTTGACAATTGGAGATGAATAATTGACGAACAAAAGTCTTATGAAACTTAATAAGCATGATAATATTTTCTATCTGATGATGGACTGTGTAGAGTAATTTTATAACTTTTAGGATAAAATTGAAAAATAAAAATAACTCAAACTAATGGGAGTAAAATTTATGTTACTATTTTATGAAATGTGAAATAATTATAAACTATAATATTTTCGATCTGATGATGGACTGTGTAGAGTAATTTTATAACATTTAGGATAAAGTTGAAAAATAAAAATAACTCAAACTAATGGGAGTAAAATTTATTTTACTATTTAATGAAATGTGAAATAATTATAAACTATAATATTTTCGATCTGATGATGGACTGCGTAGAGTAATTTTATAACTTTTAGGATAAAATTGAAAATAACTCAAACTAATGGGTGTCAAATTTATGTTGCTATTTTATGAAATGTGAAATAATTATAAAATAATATTTTCGATCTGACGATGGACTGCGTAGAGTAATTTCATAACTTTTAGGATAACGTTGAAAAATAAAAATAACTCAAACTAATGGGAGTAAAATTTATGTTACTATTTAATGAAAAGAGAAATAATTATAAAGTATTCATTAAAGAATATTCAAATATATTTACATCATTACAAGTTTCGTTTACTTGTTGCCATCACATTTACAGAAGCACTGATTAAAAATAAGTTGATTTCTACTACAAATTAAATCCAGAAAAATGTAATTTTCAGCACGTGATTGCATGAAATAAAATTAATCGAAAATGTAATATTTGATAGAAATGTTATTACAAATCGGCGATCGTTATCGTTTAATAACTTTAGTTTATCGTTTTTGAGGCATCATTTTTTTTTCTTTTGGGATTATTATAAAATAATGCAGAATGTTGTCAGATTTGGCGATTTATTACCCACTAAAGTTACAACTTGATTTCCAAATTACTCATTCTCTAAATTCGTACGAATTGTCTTAATCAATTAAAGTCATTAATCAGTTTAAACCGATTTGAAACAATAACGACGCTATCAGATTACGCATGCGTCTATATTTAGAAAAACTATGTTTTTAAACCCATTTTAAAATCGATCGAGCTCCAAAACTTTGTTTAGTGTTCGACCTTACATATATATATATTTATCTATATCTATACTTATAATAAAGCTCAATGTGTGTGTGTGTTTGTGTGTATATTGGCTCTCTACAGGCCAGACCGTTGGACCTACAGCTACCAAATTTGGCACATGTATACCTTGGAGGTCGGGAAAGTGCACCTCGGAGCTCTTTTTTCGAATTTTTAATTAGAATTTGAATTAATTAAAATTTAAGCGAAATTTCGACGTTTTCCCGCTATAACTTCCGAACATATTATCACACAAACATGATTTTTGCATCAATTTAACGATTAAAAAATTAGCTTTCTAATGGTATCAGTGTTTTAATGTATAACGTAAGCTTCTATTTTAAACGAAATGTTAAAGAAATGTTTTAACCATATTTTCAAATATATATGTCGGATAAAACAATAAAATTTAATCTGCAAGAGCACGAAAAAGGGAAAAAGTTAGGTTTTATCACCGTGTTGCCATCATTTTGACGGAAGTTCCAATTTAAAAAAAAAAACTATCATCGTAAATTAAATCTGAAGAAATGCAACTTTTAGCCCTTGACTGGATAAAATAAAATAAATAAAAAATGTGACATTTTTTTTAAAAAATGCAAGCCAAATTATTCTATGATAGTTTGCAATATTTAAATCATTAATTGAATAAATTATCTTTATTTATACAGGATATGCATTCAAATTCCTTTCCAATGGCCAATTTGTAAAACATTATTAATAGGCATATGTACTGTTTAATGCTATTAATTTGATCTGAATGAAGTAAATAATTACATTTTATGTAGTTTGAGTCAAACAATGCACTTATGAATAATGAGTTTTAGATTTCTTCATACTTTGCTCTGTGAGCCATATTTTACAAAATATTTTATTAATATTTGAAATAAAAGTTTCTACATCAATCAGTCTTCTAAACCAATCATTAAAACTGACTGATTTATAAAATTAAAGAATATTATTAGGAAAACGCGTTCTTTTAGAACTTTCAGTGCATCATCTTAAAGAAAATATTAATTTCAGGCCAATCAATGCCTGGAGTTACTTCAAGGCTAAGGAATATGGGATTTAATTGAAAATTTTAGAACCCATTGCTCATGGCGAACCAGCTGGTTGCCAAAGGCGGCTAGTTTATAATAAAGCTCGATGTGTGTGTGTTGGCTCTCTACAGGCCAGACCGTTGGACCTACAGCTACCAAATTTGGTACATGCATACCTTGGAGGTCGGGAATGAGCACCTCGGAGCCCTTTTTTCGAATTTGAATTAATTAAAATTTAAGCAAAATTTCGACGTTTTTCCGCTATAACTTCCGAAAATATTATCGCACAAACATGATTTTTACATCAATTTAAAGATTAGAAAATTAGATTTCTAATGGTATCAGTGTTTTAATCTATAACTTAAGATTCTATTTTTAACGAATTTTTTGAGAAACATTTTAACCATGTTTTTTTTTAGCTCGTGACTGGATAAAATAAAAGAAAACAATGATGGAAGTTCAAATTAAAAAAAACTATCATCACAAATTAAATCTAAAGAAATGCTTTTAGCACGTGACTTGATAAAATAAAAGAAATATAAAATGTGGTATTTTCTTTAAAAAATGCAAGGCAAAGGATTCTATGATCGTTTACAATATCTATATGATTAATTTCATAAATCTTCTTTATTTACGATAAACCTGATTGAATTTAGACAGGATATGCATTGAAATTCTGATTTAATGGCCACTCTGTAAAATATTAGTAATAGGCTTACAGATTGTTTAAAACTGTTAGCTTAGTCTATATAAAGTAAATAATTGCATTTTATGTGGCTTGAATCCAATTATGCATTGATGAATTAGGAGTTTTAGATTTCTTCATACTTTGCTCTGTGAGCCATATTTTACAAAATATTTTTATTAATATTTTAAATAAAAGTTGCTACTTCAATCAGTCTTCTAAATCAATAATTAAAACTGACTGGTTTATAAAATTAAAGAATATTATTAGGAAAACGTGTTCTATTAGAACTTTCCTTCCATTGTCTAAAAGAAAATATTAATTTCAGGCCAATCCATGTCCGGAATTACTTCCAGGTTAAGAATATGTGATTTAACGGAAAATTTTAGAACGCATTACTTATGGCGTACCAGCAGGTCGCCAAAGGCGGCTAGTATATAATAGAAAGTGAGAAAATGATAGAAAAGTCACGTGATTGTTTCAAACCGGTTTAAACTGGCTAAGGACTTAAATTAAATAAGATAATTAATGACTTAAAAAATAACAATGTTCTCTCATGATAACTTGGAATTTGCAATCGTTTATTTCCTTTGTATTTTATTATCTGTCGTTTTTGAAAACCAAACAAAATTTACAAAATTTTTACAAAATTTTAGAATTCTATTGCCTGAGTAAGAATAAAAAATCTATATAAATAAAAATGAATGTTTGTCTGTATATCTTTTGTACGCTGCCGTACCGCTCATCCGATCGCGATGAAACTTTGAATAATTATTTCTTGCTGGTTTAGTTTTATTAACGTCCCGTTTTAAAGCAACACGAGGGCTATTTTGTGGTGGACCTCGTCATTTTGAACTTTGGTCAGATGATGAGGACGACACCTGAGCTAGCACCCCCCTCTCCAAACCACGCCACACCAACGGGAGGACGTTTGGCCTGACAGATTTAACGTGCAAGAGACCCCCTCACACGGCGTTTCTTTGGTAGAATCGAGTCACGAACCTTAAACCCTTCGGTCCCGAAGCCGAGACCTTACCACCAGGCCACCGCGGCCCCAGTTATTTTTTGCATTTACGGGATGGTTATAGGCATAGTAAAATTATGTAATCTATATAAATAAAAACGAATGTTTGTCTGTATGTCTCTTATGAGCTGCCGTACCTCTCATACAAATGCGATGGAACTTTGAATATACTTATTACTTGCACTTATTTGTTTCTGCTGAAGATAGAAAAAAAAAATTGCAAACCCTAAAGTCTTGAATAATAAAGTTAAAAAATATAGAATTAATATTATTTAAGCTTCTCCTTTATATATCACTCAATTTCAATGAATGTATTCATTTCCGATACGAAAATAAATTATTTCTATCATTCCTAATTAAACAAGGCAGTTATTTTTAATTCCAAACGATATTTCCAAAATTATTTCTTCTGCGGCAGCAAGGCGCCGGGTACCAGCTAGTCCATATAGTAACACTAGCCTCTCAATCAGAAACCTTCTGCATCTATAATGTAATTGTTAAAGGCTTTGGATACTACAATTGAGAAAAAAATAATAAATCCATTTATTGTAACTGACCAAACATCAAGAGATAATTGGAATTTTCCATCAAATAATTAAATTTATTTACTTCTGTATGAATATTTTATTATGAATTTTACAAATTCAAGGTCCTGCAAAAATTTCAACTGATTGAAATGCTGCATTTACTTCTTTTGTTCAAAAAATTATTAAATTTTTTATATTAAGCATCTTTTTTTCAGCTCATCTTTTTTTTACTAACATGAATTAAATATTAAATAAATTCTTCATCGAATAAAATTCCATGGACAAAATTACTAGTACAAGTTGCTAATTAATATAGTTTAGTTCCTAATTCAACAACTAAATATTCCCCAGCATATTTTTATTCAGCATTTTACTTTATGATTTTCCTTTTGGTTAAAATAAAAGTTGTTAACCAGCTTACAAAGGTCCGAATATAGCTATACAAAAAACGATAGACTTTCTTAACTATAATATAATATGATGCTAGGTTTATTAAAAACATATTTGAATCCAGTTGGTCCTGTTATTTATTAAGATTTTAACTATTTTAATACAAAAATATTGAGCTCTCTTTTTTTTTTTCAATCTCATATGAAATGAAACAATATTCTGAAAGAACTCATCTACATAAATAAAAATGAATGTTGTTTCTGTTAAAGATGGAAAAACAAAAACAAAAAAAATTGCCAACCCTAAAGTCTTGAATGATAAAGTTAAAAAAATGGAATTAATATTATTTAAGCTTCTCCTTTATATGTTACTCAATATCAATGAATGTATTCATTTAAGCTTCAAAAATAAATATTATTCCGTCTGTCACCCCTAATTAAACAAGACAGTTATTTTAAATTTCAAACGATATTTCCAAAATTATTTTTTCTGCGGCAGCAACGAGCAGGGTACCAGCAAGTCAGTTATAGTACTTCCATTCTTTCAAACATAAAGCAGGCGGAGTTTATTCAAAGCCTTTAAATATAAGTTTTCTAATAAAAGAGTCAGCTTATGAAATGTCGGCTTTAATGTATGTTACAGAAATTATAGAAAGAAATGAAGAAAAATAGCATTTGCTAGGAAAATAGATAAAGAACAAGTAGTTGTCTATATCAACAACTATCTCTAAGCTTCACGTGAATTTATTTCAGAATTTCAGTTATCACTTATTTATAAGTAGCGGCGTAGTGAAACTCCCAGAATTTTACAGGAATGAGGTAGTTATAAAGTTAATAGATTACTAAATTTTTGTATTAAGGTAACGGACTACGTTCGAAGGAAAAAATTTCAAAATTGTGACTTTTAAAAAACTATTTTTGGTTTTTAGATGTATTATCAATTATAAACACTATAAATACAAAAACATTATTTGAAAATATAATATATTTTGAGAAATAGGAAAATGTGTAGTAAATTTTAATGGAATTGAACCAAAACGGTTAACATTCTACACAAAATGGTAATGCAGCAATCCTATTTTTCTTTGTACATAAGTTATAGAACATAATGAGGAATGAAAGGAACCAAAATCTAAGAAAAATACTGAGATGCAAAGAAGTGACGGGTAAAAATATACGTATATATGCATTTTTTCCATCAATTCGCAACTTAATTTTTCTAAAAACACCTATAAATGAAAAAGTATTTCTTCAACAATAAAACTTTCAGTTCATTTCATTGCCCATATGATTTAATACAAAATTTGATATACAATTTTTTAATACACAATACACATTTGATTTAATACACAATACATTTTTACGTAAATACCTCTATTATTTTTTGGGATATCATGTGAATGGTGGATAATTTTTATGAAAATTAAAATTGAAGTGAAAGACAAATTTTAGCTGAAAAATATATTTTGCTTAAAATTCCTCTGGATGATAGGTTAGACCTTCCTTTTCTAAGAAAAAATAAACTGTTTTGGAAAGAAAAAAATTTGAATGACAAGAAATAACATTTTTAAAAAAAATCGCCAATGTGGTCGAATACCAGTGTTTTTAACGTAGTCGGATACCTTAAATCTGCCACACACACACACACAAAAAAAAAAAAAATACAATTTCTCTCTCTCTTACTTTTCTTTTATTTTTATCTCAATAAAATGATGATGCATCTCATCATGGCATCTTAAATTCTTACAGGGACGGATCATTAAAAATTTTGAAATGTGATAAAAATTCCAATTAATGCGATTAACAATTTGTGTCGACCTAGATTTTGCATTTTTTTAAAAATATTTCTCCTTCCACATTGGGTAGTGTCCTCGTTTGGAGGACACCGCCGTCTAGTGAAATCTCTCGGTAAGAAAACCTTTCGAAATAATTGCACAATTTTCTTATGGTAATGGCAGTAATTATGAATATTTAGACGAATAAAATTTTTATTTATTCGTATATTTAAAATGCTAAATATACAGTTTATGAAATTTTTGTGTGTGTTTGTGTGTGTGTTGGCGCTGTACAGGCCATACCGTTGGACCTGCTGCTACCAAATTTGGTACATGTATAACTTGGAGGTCGGGAATGTGCCCTTTTTTCGAATTTTTAATTAGAATTTGAATCAATTAAAATTCAAACGAAATTTCGACGTTTTTCCACTATAACTTCCGAAAATATTATCGCACAAACATGATTTTTGCATCAATTTAACGATTAAAAAATTAGCTTTCTAATGGTGTCAGTGTTTTAATGTTAAACGTAAGCTTCTATTTTAAAGGAATTGTTAAAGAAATGTTTTAACCATATTTTCAACAATATATTTCGGATAAAACAATAAAATTTAATCTGCAAGAGCACGTCAAAGGAAAAAAATTAGGTTTTATCACCGTGTTGCCATCATTTTGACGGAAGTTCAAATTTTCAAAAAATCAACTATTACTGCAAATTAAATCTAAAGAAATGCAACTTTCAGCATGTTACTGTATAAAATAAAATAAATATAAAATATGATATTTTCTTTAAAAAATGCAAAGCAAAGGATTCTATGATCGTTTGCAATATTTAAATCATTAATTCAATCAATTGCCTTTATTTATACAGGATATGCAATCAATTCCTTTCCAATGGCCAATTTGTAAAATATTATTAATAGGCATATATATTGTTTAATACTATTAATTTGATCTAAATGAAGTAAATAATTACATTTTATGCAGCTTAAGTCAAACAATGCATTTATGAATAATGGGTTTTAGATTTCTTCATTGTTCTGTGAGCCATATATTACAAAATATTTTTTATTAATATTTTAAATAAAAGTTGCTACACCAATCAGTCTTCTAAATCAATAATGAAAACCGACTGATTTATAAAATTAAAGAATATTATTAGGAAAACGCGTTCTTTTAGAACTTTCCGCCCATCATCTTAAAGAAAATATTAATTTCAGGCCAATCAATGCCCGGAATTACTTCAAGGCTAATGAATATGTGATTTAATTGAAAATTTTAGAACGCATTACTCATGGCGAACCAGCAAGTCGCCAAATGCGGCTAGTTAAACAATAAAAAAAAACTTTCTGAATTCTTTTTAAAGTAAAAGGTACTTATATATTAACTTTTTGACAGCATATAATCATCAACAATGTCATGCTTAATGCAATGAGCAATTAAACATCCAAGATTTCATGTCAGTCTATTAACTACAATAACAAACGGCATACAGTTAGTACACAAAAGCTGAATAATTAAAAAAAAAAAACACTTGATCACACTTTTTAAAATTTTGCAGCAGCAACTGTCTGTAACATACGGTAAAGAAAGTATTTCTGTAAAATTATTATTATTTTTTCATTATCAATTACCAGGAATAAAAGCCGAATTAAGTTTTGAATAAGTAGTAGAAAAAGTAGACCAGCTGATCGTCAAAGGCGGCTAGTATATATAAATAATAAAAACAGAAACCATTGCAATTTAATACAAAATATCATTTAAGAATAAGAACTATCTAACAAAAATTTTAAAATTATATTTTAACAGTAAAATTTGAATCGAGAAATATGAAATACGTAAAAAAAGAAAAAAGAAAAGAAAGGAGAAGAAAGAAAGAGAAGAAAGAGAAGAGAAGAAAGAGAAAAAGAAAAAGAAATAACTCTTTATTTGGTATGAAATCATTCGAAACATGTAGGAATAATTTTTTGTCTAACACACTAAGGTACATTGCATATTTGCACATTGTTTGTGTTTTATGCACATTTTTTATGGAACTGCATAAAACACGTCCTTTATAACTTTTCGGTATTTTTTTTTACAATTTTCTAAAGCAGAATACAATAATAATAATTAATAAAAAAATAATAATAAATTAATGTAATATAAACGTAGAAATTTACAGTTAAAAAATCGCAAAAATTGAGCAAAGCACGAGAGTTAAAAATAAAAAATCGTCTGGAACGGAAGTGAAATAAGAAATGTTTCCTAGATTCAATCATGGGTGATCTTTCTCCGAAGACAATAAACAACTATATTTTAGACGAATAAGCATTTTTATTTATGTTTTAGATAATTCGAAAAATCTAAAATGTTAAATATAATATTTACGACACTTTTACTACGTAACTTCTAAATTATATCTTTTATATATAAATAATAAAAACAGAAAAAATTGCTATTTAATACAAAATATCAATTAAGAATAAGAACTATCTAATAAAAATTTTAAAATTATATATACACAATAAAATTTAAATTCATAAATTTGAAATAGAAAAAAAAGGAAAGAAAGAAAGAAAGAAAAAAAACAGAAAATAAACAGAAAAGAGAGAGAAAAAAAAAAAAGAAAAAAGTCCTTATTTGGTTTGAAATCTTTCGAAACATGTAGGAATATCTTTTTGTCTAACACACAAAGGTACATTGCATGTTTGCCCATTGTTTGTGTTTTATGCTCATTTTTTATGGAGCTTCATAAAACACGTCCTTATAACTTTTCGGTATTTTTTTTACAATTTTCAAAAGCAGAATACAATAATAATAATTAATTAAAAATTAAGGCTACATAAACGTAGAAATTTACAGTAAAAAAAAATCGCAAAAATTGAGCAAAGCACGAGATTTAAAAATAAAAAATCGTCTGGAACGAAAGTCAAATAAGAAATGTTCCCTGGATTCATATATGGGTGGTCTTTCCCCGAAGACAATAAACAACCATTCCCCTGCTTCCGTCCGCCGCGAACGCAAAATCGGCCTCGCACCCTTTTCTGAAAAATATTTTGTATCAATTTACAGCTTTCCCGGGGATCGTGACCCTGGAGTTATATCACTCGGATACCAGAGGAGGTTAAACGTAACCTTACGCAAAATATATCACTCACGTAAGAATTATGATTTAAAACCTCATAGATATTGTAAGAAAGAGAGTCACTGATTTTGATAAAATTTCAATTCTGAAGAGAAATTAAAAAAAAAAAAAAAATCCCACATTTCAGGCAAAAAAAAAAAAAAAAAAAAAATTCGAGGCATTTTTAACATAAAAATAATAGAAAAAAAAAATTCGGACTGCCATCTATTTATTAGAAAAGCAGCCTAATTGCACTTTTCCAACATTTTTTTTTTTTTTTCAGTTTTAAAACTGTTTCTTTATAGAATTTTTTTTAATTGGTATCTTTTTTTTGAGCCGTCACCTCTAAAAGGGTTAATAGATTAATTATATAAAAAAATTTTGGTTTGAAAAAAAATTTGATAGAAGTTAGCAATTTAATTCAAATGATTTCAAGATAAATTAATACCAAAATAAGAATTATGTTACAATATCTAAAATCACACGTGATTTAACAAATCTTTGGTACTGTGAACATTCCTCTCCATGATTCAACATTAATGATTTTAGAAATTCTTTGTGATATATTTTTTATTAATATTATCAGAATGTGTTTAAAGACTGTACATAGATGATGTGTTTATAGCGCTGCAGGTACGAATGCCAGAAGCATGATTTGAAAGAATCCATGCCTTGGCTTGTTATAGTTACATAGCCATATAAAAACTCGAAATAAAAGCTGAATTAATCCTTACTCTTTCTAAAGTATTTTATCTTTTAAAATCAGTAAAAAGTATACAAATAATGGTTAAGCATCTCAGAAAATTGAAGTGATAAATTGATCGTGATAAATTTTGTTTCCTAAAGGTCTCACAAAAAATATTTGTCTGGTCCCAATACTATGTAGCTATACTTATGCTTACATGTATTTGTGATTGTCTTATAAATATTATTTGAATTAATTGATCGACAATTATACTTAGTTGTAAAATGCCATATTTGTTTTTTCAAAGTGAGAGATGTGATAAAATTAGTAATTAATAAAATATTTGTCAACATATTATAGCTGTATACGTAATGATTTTTGTTTAGGTATATAATCCTGTCGCAGAATGAGAATAAAAGGCATAATCTTTTATCGGATGGATTGAATATTGCTGCATTGAAAAGAAACAATCGACTCTCCATAGCCGAATGATCATCTCACTGATATCGTAATCAAGAGATCGTGACTTCGAATGCCACAAGATTCAACTAATTTTCACTTGTGTAAATATTTTTATCTGATGGATTGAATATTGCCGCATTGAAAAGAAATAATCGACTCTCCATAGCCGAATGGTCATCTCACTGATATCGTAATCAAGAGATCGCGACTTCGAATGCCACAAGATTCAACTAATTTTCATTTGTGTAAATATTTTTATCTGATGGATTGAATATTGCCGCATTGAAAAGAAACAATCGACTCTCCATAGCCGAATGGTCATCTCACTGATATCGTAATCAAGAGATCGTGACTTCAAATGCCACAAGATTCAACTAATTTTCATTTGTGTAAATATTTTCACTAGTTGCACGTATGTTTCTCTTTATTCATATTCAAGAATAATCTGGACTTTTATTTAGCTTACCAGATAAATGCTCTGTATTTTTCTTCCTGTCTCCAGAAAGGTATTCTGGAGCTTTCCCTACTTTGTATAAAAGCTGAAGATCTCTCAGTCATAGTATTCTTAGTTCGGAGTTGAGTTAATAAATTGATTTAACTCTACTTCCTGTGTCTTTTTGAGTTCTATCTACGATGCAATATTACAAGTTCTGTGCTTGGCAACCATTCATATCTTGATTTCCAAGCAACCCCAATGAAAACAATATAGCATTTTCTGATATTATAAAAAAATAATGACATAGTTTTTTTCTTCTAAATATTCTAAGAATTTGAAGGTAAAATCTAAGAGAATTAATTTGTTTTAGTAGTTTAGAAGATGCAAAACAAATTTTTACAGTGCTGTGAAACAGATCTTATTCAGGTGATAATTAATTTTAATCATAATATGTTTAACATTGTATATAAATACTAAGGATTGAACAAAAAAAAATTACTTGATTGATTGACAGTAGATAAAACGATCAAAATAATACATCTCATTTTCTATTCCAGTTTCAATTCATAATTATTTGGTTACTGATCCACAGAGAAAGAGCAGATTCTACAGCCCCCCCCCCCCCAAACACAGAATTCAAATTATCAAATATGTCAAGGATATTCTAATAAAAAAATTGGTTTTATTTAGAAAATTCTGTATTTGTACTAAATGAATTAAATTTCCTTAAATAAAAAATAAGTTTACATTTTCTTTTTAAAGTGGGTAGAATGTGAACTGTATCTTCAAACAGATATTAATGTTTACTATTATGAATAATTAGCTGTTTGTAAGCCTGGTATTTTCAAACCAGTATTGCACAATTCTACAAGCACTAAACTAGTATATTAGGTTTGGTTTAGTTATATTAAAGTCGCCTTGAAAGCTACTCGAGGGCTATTTTGGGATGGACCTCGTTATTTTGAACCACGGTCAGATGACAAGGACGACGCCCGAACTGGCACCCCCTTTCCCCGCCATACTATACTAACGGGAGGACGTTTGGCCTGATAGATTTAACGTGCAAGAGACCCCTCACACGACGGTTCTTCTGTGGAATCGAGTCTCGAATATGAAATCCTCCGGTTCTAGAACTTTCCCTGCTGGTATAATATCTATCGGTCACGGTGTTCTGAGTTCAGAGTTTGGTTAATAAATTGGTATAGTTCTACTTCTTGTGTTCAACACTAAAGTACACATGTGACAGCATTTCTTGCCTGCTTCTACTTTGTCGTGAAGAATTACAAGAAATCTCTTCAAGTTCCATAACAATTGCAAACTTCTGTTTCATAAAGAGAGTCCAGAAAGCTCTTGCTTTGAAGAATTTAAAGTGATTAGACTTTAAACAGCAAAGAAAACGTTGTGTCGAAGGAAATAATATTCCAGTAATTATAACTGAATTATTTCCTTCTAAATATTTTTATAGGCTCCTTTAAAAAATGTGCTTGCTTCCATATTACGCTCTTTCATTATCTAGTTAATATAACAGGTGTTTAATATGAGATTTGCTATGTTTTTCAATTCCTACTATTACTTCACTCTCTCTTTCTCTCCCTATATATATAGTATATATATTTCAAATTTTCAATCGTCAATAAAATACTTTTTATTCATCCACTCAAGTTCAAATGCATTTTTTAAAATATGTAGTGGATGACACTTGATGTTAATATAATTTTTTTTCAAATATTAATTCATTAATTAAATTTTATTAATTTGTAATACTTAAAATAGAGTTTTAGCAGTTAGTAATGAAAATTGAAATCAACAGGTAGTATCTCAATAGGTAAAATGTAAGGATTTCAGTAATTTTCACGTGAAGGTGAAGAATGCGAGATCAGTTGGGATGAGAAATTATAGACCACCATCAGCTTCATAAATGAGAATTGAAAAAGATAAAAAAGAAAGAAAGAAAAAGAAAATGAGTAAATTGCAACAAAGAAAAATAATAGTCCAACTTCAAATATAGAAATGAAAATGGAAAATTATAAGGAAATTCACTTTCTATTTTACCACTTAATACTGTGATTCTGTCATATGTATATTAATATTGATATTAATCGTAATTATTTAATAAAAAGTAACTAAAATAAAAAATTTCTTTATTGACATAAGTAGGAATTGACTTTAATTTTTTATTTTTACTTGCTATTTCTCGGTTGATAGTTTATTTTACATCAAAATATCAAAAAATCATTTAACACAGTTAATTTGTTTCGCCTATATCAGTTGTATAGATTAGTGTCAGTAGCAGCCATGTATTGTAAGCAAGCATTGAAAATAAAACCGACCTTATAAGTTTTTTTAAAAAGATACTTCACATCAAATTATTGAAATTATTAATTATTGCAGTTACGAATTATTACAAATAATGCAGAAATAAAAGAATGTGACTTTTTCTAAACATAGTTTTTAAAAACAACTATATTTTATATTAATTCTTTTTTTAAAACTGATTCTAGTGCATGAAGAAATGCTTACTAAATTTTTTTATTGCTCCTGTACAAAATAATTATAACCAAAAATGACAAGTTTACAATTCCACTTGTACTTCTCACTTCATGTCATTATTTTTCTATAATTCTTGTTAATATAATAAAAAGAATATACACTATTGGAAAATTTGGTAAAATTTATTTTGTCCCTGAAGATAACTACTTATTTAATAATTGTGTCTCTTTTAACTTCCAAATACCCTTCGCAAGTTACTTTTGGATCCCTTAAGTTACATACTGTTTCAAAAATTCATAGTTAAAAAATTTAATTCAAATTTAATACATAAGATTCATCTAAAATAATAATACTCAAACATTGGTTTCTAGCCGAAATGTTGTAAAATTAATAATTTTTTCAGAAATATATTGATGCTTTTACGAACAAATGTATATAACAGTCAGAAAATAAAAATTATAGTTCAGGATCGAAATTGAAACAAAATAACAAATATTAAATCCAAGGTTTATTGAATGCAGTAGACAAAATATTAAAAAATCGGCATTTACAATGACCCATGTCTTTGAGACTTGCAGTCTGCAGATTACCTTGTTTATGAGAACAAAAAGGAAATTATGTTAAAAGATTTATCAGTCTTGGAATCAAAGCAAAGCTTGTTGTAAATTAGAAAACATTTGCAAATGAAAATGTCAGGGATTGACAAAAGGAAGGCATGAATTTTTGCAGGGCATATGACTAAAAATTGTGAAGATCCTGACAATTTTGTTTCTGGCAATATCTATTTCCGTACAAGTAGTGAAATTCATATAGGACTGTAATGTCTTGATCCTGAACGATCAAATAAAAGAGTAGAATTTCATAAAATTAGCGTATTTGCAGTCATATATTTACCTAAGAACATCTTGTTCTAATTTAGGTTAAAATATTTGATATTTAAACCTTTTGAAAGTTGATGATATTTATATAATATTTACAGTCGAAGGTTGAAGGTATTTAAAGTCGAAGGTTATCGTGAAAAGAATTCTCCATCAATCCGGAAAAATAATACCACCAGAACCAACAGGTTGTTAGTCTTCTTCTTGTATACAGCCAACCACCCCCCACCACTGAACGTAGCAGGATTTGTTGTGGTCGACTGCTGAATAAGTATTGTCCAACCTTACATTGACAGATCAGTCAAACTAACATTCCCTTCGGGGTAGTAAATAGCCGTCTTTCTCCCCACCTGCACACTCTCAAACAGTTGGAATGAAACTATCAATCTTTAATATCATATATTTCAGAATTTTAAGATTACATGGTACCATCATTACTATACTTGAATCATTATTTACAATCTTCAGGTTTTACCTTAACTCTGAGACCTCTATACATTCCATTAAATAGCGGTAAACCGAACCAATTTCTCCACAAATGTAAGCCTGGTTGAGGAAATGATCATCAATGATCTGCCCTCGTAACAGACCGTTCTGAAGCACATGTTAATGATAGTCCCTGCACAACAAGAAACATTTGGCATCCGTATGGGTTGACACTCCTTTCGCTTGAATATGCAATAAATTTTTCTTAACTGATTCCTTGGCCCTTCAGCTGGCATCACTAATGACCAGATGTGACAGCATTCGGCGATAAGAAGATCCCCCGTCTGACAATTTGGAGGCATTTAACAATGGAAAGTTTTAACAGGTGATGACACAGCTGGCTGGAAGTGTCACTTATCAAGAATGAGACACAGGAATGTTACAACTCCCTCACCCTTGCAGAAAGGATTTTTCCTGGTTTTAAAGAGACAAATCCTGATTTTCTCCAAAAAAGTTCATACTACTGACAGAGACAAACTTAAAATTTAATCTTTCTGAATACAATTTATAAGGTAAGATAATAATAATAACATAATTATACACTTCTTACGGTATGACAGCTCCATGCCTAACCTGCTACGTAAAATATCATTTCTTTAGATCTTTTCACACAATTAAAAAAAATTAATTAATTTGCAAACACAGTTCCAATTTCACAGCGGCTCTAAGAGCGTCAACATTTAAATGTTGTTTTCTTTTTCCTGAATTGTGCCTCACCTTATATTGGAAGGGTTATAACTTCAAAGACCATCGCATTAAATGCGTATTCGATCCGGAATTTGAATGGGACCGAAGGATTATGGTCAGCTTCAATTACAAAGTTCTGTCCATCTAAATGTCCTCCCGTCGGTGTGGTGTGGTGTGGAGAGGGGGTGCCAGTTTAGGTGTCGTCCTCATCTGACGGTGGTTCAAAATGACGAGGTCCGCCCCAAAATAGCCCTCGTGTTGCTTTAAAAAGGGACGTTAATATAACTAAACTAAACTAAAACTGCCCATCTAAATAGTGTTTGAGTTTGTTTTTTTTATTACGTAAGTAATGGCTGCACATTGTCTTTCCGTTGTAATGTATTTGCTTACAGCATTCGATTTTTTTTCTCATCTTATATTGGAAGGATCATAATTCCAAAGGCCATCGCATTAAATGCGCATTCGATCCTGAATTTGAATGGGACCGAAGGATTATGGTCAGTTTCAATTACAAAGCTCTGCCCATCTAAACAGTGTTTGAGGGGGGGGGGTGTTTTTTAATCACGTAAGTAATGGCTGCACATTTTCTTCCCATTGTATTTGCTTCCAATCTTCGATTTTTTTAAGAACTTAAATACAGAATGGAATGCTCTTCACCTTATGAGTCTCGATGGGGCATCACGATTCCCATTCCGATATCTGAAACATGCGTCTGTAGGATAAATTCCCTTTTATAGTCAGGAGCGTACAATACTGGCTATTTGGTCAGTTTGCGCTTTAACTCTTCAAAAGCCTGATTATATTCTTCTGTCCAAGACATTTTTTCTCTTTTAATTTCCCCTTTTAAAACATTTGTTAAAGGGGTTGCAACTACTGAAAAGTCCTTTACGTAGTGAGCGTAATATCCCGCTAAGCACAGAAAAGCTCTAATTTGCGTTTTTGTAGTGGAAGAGGAAATTCTATAGTATGATTATAGTTTCTAAAATTTTTAGCATGATTGTGGGCAAATTTGCATTTAGATTGCTTAATAGTTAAATTTGCGTCGCCTACACGCTTTAAGACTTCCTCTATGTGTTTCAAGTGATCCTCCAAATTCTGCGAATTGATCGAAATGTCATCGAAATTTCCTTCATTTCCTAAGAGCAAACTCTTTAAATTGGTGATGAAATTTTCGAGTAATGCATAAATCCTGTATTCTACTTCTTTGCAATCCGCTAGCTTAAGTGAAATAAATTATTTCTGTTTTAAAAGCCTCTCCAAATTCACATTAGTGCAAAAGTTGAAGCCAGTCAATGCCACTTGTCTTAGTTGTGGTAAACAAGGCATGATAAATTCTACTTCGTGTATCTTAATTACACTATAAGATACATAAAGAAAATAAAACAGAAGTTATAGATGGTTTTTTAACTTTGTCTTTGTGTAATTAATTGGGTATTGAAGAAAATATTTGCATTTTTCCCTCAATATTTAAATATATATAGAATATAATACTAATATATACTTGAACTATTGATTGATATATTCTTTATACGTCTTAATGCGAATATGTGTTTATTCCATCACTTTATTGATGAAACATTGTAATTTTTGCATAATTTAAACTGTTTCCTTTTTTTAAATATCAATAGTTGTATAAAAATTGATCAGTTTTGATAAATCTATTATATGTAGAGTATTTTATATTGTTATGCCGGAATTTTGTTTTGTATGCAATTTCTCAATAAAGTAATATCTGCATAAATTTGAATTTCTCTATATAAGTAGATTTTAATCAATTTGTCCCGGGAAGGAAATTTCATTCATCTAGATTGGCAAGCCAAATAGGAAAAGTCAGGGAAATTTATTATAAATCTGAAAATGTTTTTATAAGTCTGTAATTTTTATCAAACATTATGATTAACTGGTATTTTTTCATAAGTATAATGAAATAGTTGACAACTGATGAAAATCAAACTTTTATTGGTAGTCTAAAATAGACTATGGAAGAGAAAGATTAACCACTATATTTAATTTATGATGGTGGTGGATCTAATGCCATGTGGTCATACCAAGCCCGAATGAGCGGAACTCTTTCGAATGAAGGCAGAAGTGTGCGCCTTTCGTTGTTAATGAGCACCGTTAAGGTGAAAGGACGACTTTGCTCGAACACACACGACACAACCCTTTTTAGAGGGTGGTCGAAATCATTCATACACTCATTCATCCATCCGCAAGTCAGAATTTAGATTCAAATCAGAGACCGACTCATCCCTGATTCAGTACCCCCAGAGATGAATTTGTTAGATGAACTTGGAGGACATTGTAGTCACGACATATTTAACCTGCCCCAACTGCCATTAGCCAACATGGCGGTCTTTGGCCGAGACGAGGACAGAACTCATTACTTTTCGGTTACGAGACTGGCGCTCTACCAACCAGGCTACCGCGGCCCATATTTAATTTATTGCATATATATTTATAAATATATAATATTTTCGCTTAAAATTCCTGTTGGATTTTTTAAAGAATGACAAGTTATTGACACATTATCGAAAATAGTTTTACTCTGTAAAATAGGAAACCTAACCAAAGCTCAGCTTCTGTTACTGCTATGATTTTAATCTTTAAGGGGTAGGATTTGTTTCAAACATATATATGGAGTTGTAGTTGAAGCTTTATAAACCCGATAACATCCACAAGATTAAGTGATCACTTTTAGTCTTGTGGTCATGTCATCTGGATATGAGCCATAAGATCACGAGCTCGGGCCTAGCTATAGCCACATTGCAACAAATACCCTCCTCCCTTCTTGTATCTAAGGCCAAATCGATAATACCAATTCTTCTGAGAGCGGAAGTATGAATTTTGGGTATTAATATTCAAAACTGATTGCAAAATATTAATATATTAATTTGGCCTCTGTGGCCTGGTGGTAAGGTCTCGGCTTCGGAACCGGAGGGTTTCAGGTTCGAGACTCGATTCCACCGATGAACCGTCATGTGAGGGGGTCTCTTGCACGTTAAATCTGTCAGGCTAAACGTCCTCCCGTTGGTGTGGCGAGGTGTGGAGAGGGGGGTGCCAGTTCAGGTGTCGTCATCTGACCGTGGTTCAAAATGACGAGGTCTGTCCAAAAAAAACCCCTAGTGTTGCTTTACAACGGGACATTATAACTGAACCCCCTGTTGCATATCCCGCGATTTCTGCAGGTTCGCAATCAGTCCATTTTCTGTTGCATTCCTTGTTTTTATAATACAAATCTATAATCGTAAAAATGTTTATTTTTACGATTATAGATTTGTATTATATTTTATTAATATCGTTTTACATTAATATCAGTTCACTTTCTGTGAAAAAAAATTCTGTGAAATTTGCAAGCGTCGTAACTAAATAGTAATTTTAAAGAATTACGCAACCAAAGGGTTAATGCAAGATATAACTTAATTTGAATTCCATGATTTCCATCTAAAAAAAACTGCAACAAATTTTTTAATATTACTTAAAGTTGAGTGACATGTATACTTGTCGAAGCACATTAGATGGTATTTTTGACCTGGTGGCGAGGTCTTGGCTTCGGGACCGGAGGGTTTCAGGTTTCAGACTCGATTCCACCGATGAATCGTCTTGAGAGGGGGTCTCTTGCAAATTAAATCTGTCAACTCAAACGTCCTCCCTTTGGTGGGGAGAGGGGGGTGCCAGTTCAGGTGTTGTCCTCGTCATCTGACCGTGGTTCAAAATGACGAGGTCCGTTCCAAAATAGCCCTCTTGTTGCTTTAAAATGGAACGTTAATATAACTAAACTAAACTAAATTAGTTTATTTTAATTAAATAAGTACTTTACAACCATAATTATTTTCTATCTTCTCAGATATTTATGAAGTATTGGACATTATTGTTATTGCTTTCATGAATTTTTGTGTACGTGTGTGTTTATTTTTAAATATTATGAGCAGGGATTTGCAAAATTCCTTATATAAATGGATGATGATGTCGTGTCCGTGTTTCCACGGAAAGGGGGGTACAGTAGCTTCTGAGGTTAAAGACTCCTGATCACCCAGAGGGCAGAAGTCTGACTTCTAGCTCAAATGAAGATGATGCACACATTCGCTTGCACAACCCCTTTTTACAGGGGGGCTCATTCATACATCTGACAGATAGAACACTTAACCAACATGCCGGAACCGGGACTCGAACCCGGGACGCCCAGATCACAGGGATATAAATGGATGGTATGGAAGATATGAAGCAGACGTTATTGCTAATATTTTCTATTGGCATTTTTTAAATTGTATGTTCTCTTGAAATTAACATACATACAGCAGAATGCTCTTTAATTAAAAAATAATATTAAACATGAAAAAATAATTTACTTTTTACGTTATAGGCACACATGCTTCTTGTAATTTTTTGTTTCAAAAAATATTTAAAAACCAAATGACAGTTATTACTTTTTTATACTGTTTGATGTATATGAAACTATTTACCACAAATATTATTTATATTATGTTTTTTGGGACTTATACCTCTAAAACATTTGTTTTTAATTCAGTAAAGAAAAAATTCAAAAGAACAAATTTTACTTCTTTTTCTCTATTGTACAGGTTAAGCATTGAGCCAGTGTGCTGGAAATTTATTTATTTACTAGCCGCCGTTGGCGACCAGCTGGTTCGCAATGAGTAATGCATTCTAAAATTTTCAATTAAATCACATATTTATTAGCCTTGAAGTAATTCCGGGCATTCATTGGCCTGAAATTAATATTTTCTTTAAGATGATGGACGGAAAGTTCTAAAAGAACACGTTTTCCTAATAATATTCTTTAATTTTATAAATCAGTCAGTTTTAATTATTGATTTAGAAGACTGATTGATGTAGCAACTTTTATTAAAAATATTATTAAAAATATTTTGTAAAATATGGCTCACAGAGAAAAGTATAAAGAAATCTGAAACTCATTATTCATAAATGCATTGTTTGACTCAAGCTACATAAAATTGAATTATTTACTTCATTTAGATCAAATTAATAGTATTAAATAATATGTATATGCCTATTAATAATATTTTACAAATTGGCCATGGGACCGGAATTTGAGTGCATACCTTGTATAAACAAAGATAATTTATTGAATTAATGATTTAAATATTGTAAACGATCATAGAATCCTTTGCCTTGCATTTTTTAAAGAAAATATCACATTTTATATTTATTTTATTTTATCCTATCACGTGCTAAAAATTGCATTTCTTTAGATTTAATTTGCGGTGATAGTTTTTTTTTATTGGAACTTCCGTCATTGTTTTCTTTTATTTTATCCAGTCACGAGCTAAAAAAACATGGTTAATATATTTCTTTAACAATTCGTTAAAAATTGCAGCTTAAGTAATACATTAAAACACTGATACCATTAGAAAGCTAATTTTTTTTTAATCTTGAAATTGATGTAAAAATCATGTTTGTGCGATAATATTTTCGGAAGTTATAGCGGAAAAACGTCGACATTTTGCTTAAATTTTAATTAATTCAAATTCTAATTAAAAATTAGAACAAAGGGCTCTGAGGTGCACATTCCCGACCTCCAAGGTATACATGCACCAAATTTGGTAGCTGTAAGTCCAACGGTCTGGCCTGTAGAGCGCCAACATCACACACAAGCACACACACATTGAGCTTTATTAGAAGTATAGAGTATAGATATAGACTATAGTTGGTGAGCTGAAAATGAATGCAATATTGATTTCATTGAAGAATTTTTTTTTTGTTTTGGTATAGAGATCCCATTTTGCCCTTTTTTTTTTTTAGTAAAATTATTACTCAGTTCTGATCAGTGTGTTAGAAAATTGTATGTATAGCAGATATCCTACTGGAAGGAAATAAATCATTTCATTCTTAAGGTATCCGACTACGTTAAAAACACTGTTTATAGACCACAATGGCGAATTATTATTATTTATTACAGTTCAGACTTTTTCTTTCCAAAACAGTTTGTTTTTTCTAGGAAAAGGAAGGCTGACCTGTCATCCAGGATCACATATTTTTGGAGCTAAAATTTGTCTTTAACGTGCATTTTCTCAAAATGTCAATTTTATTAAAAATTCTCCTTCTTTAACATGATATCTCAAAAACTAACTGAGGTATTTATTAAAAAATTTTTGCTCGCGTTTTAAATAATATGGACAATGAAATGGACCAAAAGTTTTATTGTTGGAGGAATACTTTTTCATTTGTAAGTTTTTTTAGAAAAATTAAGTTGTGTATTTGTGAAAAAAAAAATGCCTATACACGTATATTTTTACCCATAAATTCTTTGCATTTCAAAATGTGTCTAAGATTTCGGTTCATTTTATTCATCATTATATTCTGTAACTTGTGTACGAAGAAAAATAGGATTCCTTCATTACAATTTTGAGAACAGTGTTAACCATTTTGGATAAATTTCATTAAAATTTACTATACATTTTCCTATTTCTCAAACTGTATTATATTTTTAAATAACTTTTTTTTATCTATAGTGTTTATAATTGGCAATACATCTAAAAACCATAAATAGTTTTTAAAAAATCCAATTTTTCAAAAAAATTTCTTTTAAACGTAGTTGGATACCTTAAGCAATCTGCTAATGTGCATATAATTTTGTACTGCTTTTTTTAAAAATAAATTTAACAAGAAGTTTTTAGATATGAATTGGTTTGGTTAAAGTCGGCCTGTATTGACATGAATATTCTAATTTTGGTCAATGCATTTGCTAAAACAGGGAAAGTTTTTACACAATAGAAGCTTATGTGAAATTCAGAAAGTAAAAATATTTTTTTTCCTATAAATTAAATTTTGTATCATATTGATTTTAGTTCAGAGTAGATCAATTTTTCAAATAAAGTTAAAAAACTATTGTACAATAAATAAAGAGAATAAGATAAAACAACATTGTTTTGAAGATATTAGAGATATCCGAAAAATGCCATCGACATTTCTTTAAAAAATCCTGAAAAAGTCAAGGAAATTCAAACAGCAGACATAGACGACTCTCCACTGCAGAACGATTTTTGTTTCTTTATTTATTATTGTAAATTTATATTTTAAAAAGTGGTGGCAACACCCTTTTTTGTTTCTTTTAAAGTTTTGATTATTTCATGTATATTTAATTTGTTTAGTATTGCATTTTATGGTAAATAATTTTTTAAAAATCAGAACTCAAGAGAATTACATATACATTACGTATATACATATAATATTATTCACAAAATTTTAAATAATTTAACTGATAAGCATATCTTTTTATTTCAATTTATGCTTATTATTTATATATTAATGATTTACTCTGTTTCAATTGCTAAGCTCACTGTTTTGAAAAGATTCACTGAAATTTAATGTATTTGAAATAGGAACTCATGTAAATCAAATACATAATGATGTTAAAGTTTATATATATATATATATATATATATACATATATAACACCCAATTATTTTTAAGGCATTCAAATTTCAAATACAGCAAATATTCTTTACTATTTTATTATGATCATCCATAAGGATTTATACTTGGATAAAAGTAAAATAATAAGTATGATATTACTTATTACTAGCTTCAAACAAAGCAGGTTTCTATATAATACATAGCATTTTTAAATGTAACTGCTTTGGGATGCGGTGACCTGGTGGTAAGGTCTCGGCTTCGGAACCAGAGGGTTTGTGGTTCGAGACTCGATTCCACCGATGAACCATCGTGTGAGGGGGTCTCTTGCACGTTAAATCTGTCAGGCCAAGCGTCCTCCCGCTGGTGTGGAGAGGGGAGTGGCAGTTCAGGTGTCCTCGTCATCTGACGGTAGTTCAAAATTACGAGATCCGTCCCAAAATAGTCCTAACGTTGCTTTACAACTGGACGTTAATATAACTAAGGATAAGGAAGGTCCCGACCTATCATCCAGGGGAATTTTAAATAAATCCTTTTTTTTTTTTTAGCTTCAATATATCTTATCTGGTGATATAATCGGCAATTCAATTTTAAAGAGCAAGAAACATAGTTATTCATAACCCAATATGCTAGCGGGCCGCGGTGGCCTGGTGGTAAGGTCTCGGCTTCGAAACCGGAGGGTTTCAGGTTCGAAACTCGATTCCACCGATGAACCGTCGTGATGAACCGACCGCCGTAGTCGTTTGGCCTGACAGATTTGACCGTCGCGTTAAATCTGTCAGCCCAAACGTCCTCCCGCTGGTGTGACGTGGTGTGGAGAGGGGGGTGCCAGTTCAGGTGTCGTTCTCGTCATCGTGGTTTAAAATTATGAGGTCGGTTCCAAAATAGCCTTCGCGTTGCTTTAAAACGGGACGCTAATATAACTAAACTAAACTAAAATAGCCCTCGTGTTGCTTTAAAGCGGGACGTTAATTAAACTAAACTGTAATTGCTTTAGTTAAAAACAACTGTTTTGAAAAGAAAGTTTTTTTTTTCCCTGTCTATGAAGCCATGGTAACAGCTTGAGATATTAGCCAATTGGCGCTGACGGGATCGAGTGATTTTTCAACTAAATTTCCAAAGGCCATGAATTTACGATGGTCAGCCTATTTTAGCTCTCCTTTTAGGAGATGTGGGATATCATCAAATTACAAGAGCATGGTAAATGTTTCGGTGTACAAAAAATATATTGCCTGATAGCAGTTTACACAAGAGTGTATTAATGCTTCAGAACAAAGTTCTTAAAAATTTATTCTAGAAAGGCGCGCATTTTACTAAGGAGGAAGAAAACTCAAAAAACTATAATTTTTGTGTTTATATTATTCTAACGTTAAATATATACATTAAAGAATATGGAAAGATATGAATTACAGAAGTATATATTTTTTTCTATTGTTGAAATACCCCCCCCCCCTCAAAAAAAGTTTCTGGCTCTAAAAAATGTATGTAGTTTTTCAAAAAGCTATTCTATCTTCTTTTTTACTGAAGCAATTCTCGTAAATCATGTAGAATGCTTTTTAAAATTCCAAATGTTGACGAAAATTAAAATTGTATATTTTTCAAAAAAAAAACAAAACAAAAAAAAAGAGGTGCTTTTTTTTTTTTTAAACCCTTTCAGAAATGAATTATTTGTACTATTGTTATAGGAATATGACAGTTCTTAAATTTCATGAAAGAATTTATGATCTAATATTGTAATTATTGAAATGTTTATATAACTTGTATCGATATGTAACGCGTATTTATATTTAAAATTGCTGATACATTAGAAGTTAAAAATGAAGATATTTCTTTTTTTTTTAATGTAATTCACTGAACTTAAGTGCGTGACAAGTTCCTTCTTGAAGCAATATATATACCTTACAAAAAAAGGAAATTTTATAATTGAGATGGAAAGAAAGAAAGAGTTTTATGCATTTTTTAGAAAGAAAGCAGAAGAAAAGGTTAAAATGTGAAAGAATATGCTCCAATAATTTGTTTTTATACCTGTTGGTATTTGCTATTAAAGTCATTTTTAAAATTATTATTCACTCATTGACTCTTTCGTTAAAATTGTTACATTTTTTAAAGGAAATTCTTGTAATATATAGCGAAAATGCAAAACTGATGAATTAATTCCTTTTAAGTCATTCAGAAATAAAATTAAAAAAATTAAAGAACATTTTTAATTTAAAAAATTGTATTTGTGTGTTCTCTACTCATCAAACGAAACTTGAAAATTGGATATCTTCAAAAACACAATTTAAAAAAAAAGCCAATATCTTGAGAAAATTAAAATATAATCTTAATATAAATACAGGTCATTGAGGCTGTGTATATATGTTATAGATCTAAAGAACTAGGTTGAAATAAATCTTATATATTTATTATTTGAAAAAAAAAAGAGGGAATACTGTTAACTTTTCAAAGTATGAAAATTAATTACATATTCAATTCATTAGAATGCACAGGAAATCTTATCGTTTTTCTACAGTAACTTCGGGATAAATTATTCTACAAGAAATGTATTTATACCATCTTAAAATTCAAACTTCTTCCTTTCCAATGATGCAGTTTCATTTCCCTGTAATTTTTATTTAATATTCACCAAATTATTCATAAATTTAAGAAACAATTAAGTAATTGCGGACGATTGTGAAATAAAGAATTGTATCTGCATTTTTAAAAGTATTATGGTTTAATTGACATTCAGATTTTAATTAAAACCATGAAACACTTAAAATGTACAGACATCTATATCTATACTTATAATAAAGCTCAATGAGTGTGTGTGTGTGTGTGTGTGCGTGTGCGTGTGTTGGCGCTCTACAGGCCAGACCGTTGGATCTACAGCTACCAAATTTGGTACATGTATACCTTGGAGGTCGGGAATGTGCACCTCGGTGCCCTTTTTTTTCGAATTTTTAATTAGAATTTGAATTAATTAAAATTTAAGATATATTATTGCACAAACATGATTTTTACATCAATTTAAAGATAAAAAAATTAGCCTTCTAACGGTATCCATTTTTTAAATTTATAACGTAAGTTTCTATTTTTAACGAATTTTTAAAGAAATATTTTAACCATGTTTTTAGCACGTGACTGGGTAAAATAAAAGAATGCCGTAAGTTCGAATAAAAAAAACTATCATCACAAAATAAATTTAAAGAAATGCAACTTTTAGCACGTGACTGGATAAAATAAAGGAAATATATAAATGTGATATTTTTTTTAAATAAATGCAAAGCAAAGGATTCTATGATCGTTTGCAATATTTAAATCATTAATTGAATAAATTATCTTTATTCATACAGGAAATGCATTCAAATTCCTTTCCAATGGCCAATTTGTAAAATATTATTAATATGCATATGTACTCTTTAATACTATTAATTTGATCTGAACGAAGTAAATAATTACATTTTATGTAGTTTGAGTCAAACAATGCATTTATGAATAATGAGTTTTAGATTTCTTCATACTTTGCTCTGTGAGCCATATTTTACAAAATATTTTTATTAATATTTTAAATAAAAGTTGCTACATCAATCAGTCTTCTAAATCCATCATTAAAACTGACTGATTTATAAAATTAAAGAATATTATTAGGAAAACGCGTTCTTTTAGAACTTTCAGTCCATCATCTTCAAGAAAATATTAATTTCAGGCCAATCAATGCCCGGAATTACTTCAAGGCTAATGAATATGCGATTTAATTGAAAATTTTAGAACGCATTATTCAAGGCGAACAAGCTGGTCGCAAAAGGCGGCTGGTACATAATATAACGAATGTTATTATCATTAAACTATTACTAACGAAGTGTTTTTATTGCTAGCAAAGTCAGATGTATAAATTCATAGTTTAATTAATGAGTAAAGACCTGAAAATGAGAATAAACAGAAAGCTGTCGAAACGTTGTCAACCCCTCTACATAAAGTCTAAGTCGTATGTGTCTATCCCTTTTAACCTTGAAAGGAGTGTTGTCTTCAATGAGACGAGTGGAACTATTTTCTGTATTAAGGGAAGAAAAAAGGGGAAGGGGTAATTACTGTTACAATTCCCCCTCCCCCTTCTTTTATGATCGCAGGGTACGTTCTTTTTTTGAAGGAATTGGTTGAGTCTTTCAGCTAACCATAGAGTTGAATAGTGATATATATAAACTCTATGCAGCTAACTGAGCACGAATAAGACCTCACTGAATTGCAAGCACTCAAATCTGGGAACATGGAATAAGTTATATATATATACAGTAAACTCTCGCTACAACGATACCCGATACAACAATAACTCCCTCTACTACAATAATGTTTTGTGGTCCCGGTGATTTTGCATATAAACTAATGTTAATCTCCCCTCAATATTGCGATATTCTCTAGAACAATAAACCTCTGTAAAACGATTTTTTCAATCTAAATTTCAGTATTATTTTCTCCCTTTATAATAATATTTTGATTTTCAAATGCTTTTTTTTCCGTTTTCTTTTGTTATTTTTTCCGTCTATTAAGACTCATTGTGGATATTGTGGAAGTTGGTGGGAAGTAACAGAAAAAATCATTCGGAATTGCTTCAAAAAGGCTGGTGTTTGTGTTGTGGCAGACAAGAAATCTGATAATGATGAAAATTCCATAGACAATGATCTCTCAGATGATCAAGAATGTGTTTTGTACATCAAAAAATCCGTATCCCAACTTGAAGAAACAAGCTATAAAAAGTTTGGAATTAGTATAGAAGACTATTTAACAGCAAATGATGATCTTATGGTTTTCGCAGGAGTTACTGATGAAGATATTCTCTCTAAAATTACTGATGAGATAGGAAACAATGATGAAGATGATGATAATACAGGTCCATAGCAGTCCTTATTGTCATCCCAGGAAGCTCTTCAATTTGTGAATTCTCTACGGACATTTTTTTCAAGAATTCCGTCGACAAATGAAGAACATTTTCGGGCACTAGACTCAATGCATACAGTATTGGTGAACTTAACAGTTAAAAAAATGAATAAACAAACAAAAATATTGGATTATTTTCAATAAAAAGTGTTTTCAGGTATGTGAATATTTCTGTGCTTATTTTCTGAATTTTTCTTATTTATTTATTTTTTTAGTATTTGAACCACTATTATTAGTATTTTACAAATTAATTTCTTCTAAATATAGACTTAAAAGTAGTATGTTATGCACCTTAAACTAATAATAATAATAATAAAACTCTTTTTAAATGTTAAAAATATGTGGGCCCTCGATATAACAATATGCCTCTCTACAACAATATATTTATTTGGTCCCTAAAATATTGTTGTAACGAGGTTTCACTGTATATATATATATATATATATATATATATATTCTGCAATTTAAACGAACGTTGATTTTATTTAGAATATTTTAAAGTAGAATATCCCTATAAAAAGAAATGTCTTTGCACCAGAAAAACTAAATAAAAATAATAATAAAAAATCTTGGATACCCCTGAAGTTGTAAGGGACCTTAGGCAGTAGCCTACTCTATCTATTCGATAATCAGGATAATCTTTAAATAAGGATTGTAACCAAATTATAGGCATTAAAATATCTTCCGAACACGCACACTAGAACAATATAAAATGTGGAAATTTAAGATGTGCCTGTTTTTTAAAATGCACAGAGAAAATTTTATACCTTGTAAATATTAAAGTTATTTCGTTTATAAATGTCATACAGGGTGATCAGTGAATAAGCCCTGATTTCAAAATTAAATATCTCTACAAAAAAGATAGATAGAATTATGCGGTAAACTGTACGTTTATTAACAAAACTGTAAAAATAGTGTACAAATATTAGAAAATTTAGTTACAAAAATTGTTAAAAGATGGCGCTCTGCGCTGAAAACTCTTTCTCTGAAAGGAGTCTTAAAAAAAATGAATGAAGTGATGCGGTCTTTTCAATCAAAATACAATTTTTTCAAATTGTTCACCGTTTGAATCAATGAAGTGGTGTAATCGAACAATGAAATTTGACATCACGTCTTGCAATGTCTCAACAGAAATGGAATCATATGCAACACCAATTCAAGCTCACCTTGAGTGGCGGGATTGTTTCTATAGGCAGTGTCATTCAATGCTCCCACAGAAAAGAAGCGCCATCTATTGATGATTTTCGTAACTAAATTTTCTAAACTTTTGAACAGAATTTTTACAGTTTTGCTAATAAACGCATAGTTTACCGCATAATTCAATCGATCTTTGATGCAGAGATATTTAATTTTGAAATCAGCTCTTATTTGCTGATCACCCTGTAGTAACATATGTCAAAATGCGCGTGTAAGAAATGAGCTTTTAACGTGTAATTATACATATTTATATTAAAAAATAATTACATTTTATACAAAAGAAGCAAGATTTTGAATTTTCATCGTTATAATATTAGATGTAGCATATGAAATACTGAGCCACTACTTCATTGAACAAGTGAAGTGTATGTTTAGAGTATTGAGTGTGTGTGTGCGAGTGTGTGTTTGTCTGTCCACTTTTTTGCCGAATGTGATGCCATCTATGGGCTGAATATCCGATAGTGAAATTAAATGTCAGATTACCTGTCATTTTAACATCCGCCGCTCCATTTCTTTTTCGACCGACAAAGAATAGTAGACAGAATGAGAAATTTTTAACCTCGTCGGTTATTATGCCAAATGTATATAATATAACTAAACCAAACCTAATATGCTAATTTAGTGCGTGCAGGATTGTGCAGCACTGTTTTGAAAATATTAGGTTTACAAACAGCTAATTAGTCATAATAGTAAACATTAATATCTGTATGAAAATGCAGTTCACATCTACCCGCTTTAAAAAGAAAATTTAAACTTATTTTTATTTAAGGAAATTTAATTCATTTAATACCTATATAAAATTATCCTTGACATATTTGATATTTTGAATGTGATTTTTGAGGGGGGATGTAGAATCTGATCTTTCTCTGTGGACCACCAATCGAATGAAATTATGAATTGAAATTGGAACAGAAAATGAGATGTATTTTGATATTTTGATCGTTTTATCTACTGCCAATCAACAAATAAATTTTTTTTGTCCAATCCTTAGTATTTATAATACAATGTTAAACATTTTTGTTAATGTTAACATTAAAATTAATTATCATTTTAATAATTTCAGGAAATGATATATTTGTTTTCATTGGGGTTGCTTGAAAATCGCTCAGGAAATCAAGATATGAATGGTTGCCAAGCGCAGAAATTGTAATATACTCTCAGTTAACATAGAAACACCTCTGATCATGCTCAGCTATAGATATAAGATGAGTATTTATTCAGCTAAAATATTGGGATGTTACAGTGTTTAAGAACATAATACGTATATTTATTGATGGTATCGATAGGGCTTCCCTTAGCTGAATGCTTGCTAAACAATTTTTTGATAAGTGTTTGTCAGTTAAAAAAAACAACAACTAAACTCTTCTATTAATTTACTGACTTACATATGTAACTTTCTTCATATAAAAGAATAACAATGTAAAACATTTATATATGAATATTTGTCTTAGTTAATCCAACAAACATTGACATTGCATAATACGAGGGGCTTTGAAGTATAATATTTTACTAAATAATTCTCAAACATAAAAAAAAGAAAGATCAGCATGTAACTAAATTAACCCCTTCCCGTAAAATGACGAGTATAGCTCGTCATTGATTTTTCACGTCATATATAGCACAATGACGAGCTATACTCGTCATTGCTATATGGCATGACGAGTTATACACGTCATGCAACTAAAGTTACTATTGAATATAATAATAAATTTGATTTAAAATTTCTAGTGTATTGAATTCAAAGGCACTTTATTACTTATGTTGATATCATAGATCACTATCATGCATCGTTTGATTGTCTTGGTACAAGTTACGGCCAAACTATTAGTAGTCATTCTACTAAATTCGTTCATTTATTCTAATAAACATTTAGCCTGAACATCTGACTAACTAAATGCTAAACATGCTGTGAAATAAACACCTTTTAATTAATAATTATAAATTAGTTAAAATTATAAAATAAACTAAGTTTTCTTAAATAAATATTAAATAGCTTTTTCACCCAAAATTTTTTATTCTTAAATCTTACTGGAATGGATTAAAATACAAATTTGGAATTTTTTTATATCTGTTTAATTGGTATATTTTGCTATGATTTACAATATGAAATTTTAGTGAACGGAATTAACACAATCAAGAGGATTTTGCAACAAAATAATTACACATATTAAATGCATAAAATACATATAAAATGAGGTGCAAAATTTTTATTCTTTATGCAGAATAAGACAATGCATAATATAAAAAAATATTACAATTGAAAAATATGGCTGCCATAGTTACAATTTGAAAATCAAAAATCAATAAAATAAGGAAAGCTATAAGAAGAAATTGTTTACCTAAGTAGTTTGAACACTAAATAATCTTCTCAAAAATCATATAGTCTGTAACTTTTTATAATTAAAAAATGTTTAAGATTCAAAATGCCAATGATGTAACTGTTATGGAATAATCAATTTTCACACTTAGTACATTTTAAAATTGATTCCCACGAAACTATATATGAAATATTACAATATCGTAAATGTGTATGTTTATATGATATGAGAACATGATGCAGTCTTGGGAATGGGATTTTTATGCCATAAAAATTAGCCAGCTATAAGTATATCTTTAAATAAAAACTGCAGAAAATGGGAAATATTAGAAAACAGTCTTACGTATAAAATGTTTGAATTTAAACTCTAATATATCAACATCTTAACTCTATAATGATATGATAGAAAATACATTTATAGAAATATTATAACAAGAATCTTATATTTTTTAAAAATATTTTAGATGCTTCAATTCATTAATACATTTTGTGATTGGCTGTGATTTAAAAATCCAATTTTCAGTAAAACTAAAATTTGTTTTATAAAATTGCAATGTGCTTAACTGAAAATTAGCAATAGCAGGATACAACTTATTTATTATTTTTTTCAGTTCATATTAAGACAAATAAAAAAAGTAGAAATGCTAAACATAGAAATTATTAAAAAAAAATAGACATAAGCTGTTCTGGGATTGCGAAGGAGAATATAATCATTAACGCTATATATATATATATATATATATATATATATATATATATATATATAT
>JAPMOQ010038150.1:1060613-1124723 GCA_026543055.1 Argiope trifasciata | reverse complement strand
TATATATATATATATATATATATATATATATATATATATATATATATTTCTGCCTGACATTAAAGATACTGTGTTGATACAAAGTTTTAAATTACACCTTTTACTTTTTCTTTCTTTCTTTTTGCGAAAACAAATTGCATGCAATAATAATGATAAATTTGTTGTATTATTCAGAAGGTTTATCTTTTTTTTTTTTTTTTTTTTTTTGCAGATGTATCATAGGAGACATTGGTCAGGCAAAAAGTACTTTTAAATAATTTTAGGATTCCTTAAAATCAAGAAATTCAAAAGCCTGTAAAAAAAGCAATAGAAGTGATTTAAAAAAAAAAGCTGAAAACAAGAAAAAGCCACCTGAAGAAAATAAATTGTCAGAACTTTTTCGTGTGTATTGAACAATTAACACTGTCATTTTTTTCCAGCTTTCGTTGAAATGAAATAATATACAAAGGTAAACTTAAAAAAGCGTATAAAATATGAAATGGAATTTGTATTAAATATTCATTAAACAAGAAGAAAGGTTGCTGAAAAATGTATTTGGGATAGATATTGCGATTGAGATGCTGGTTCAGGACAGCAGTTTTATGAGATAAAGAATGGTTTCAGCTACGCCATCTATTGGTGGCTAAAGAAAGTTTTCTGAGAGAAGGAAGAAGAGAAGATTTCAGCTGAAGGAGCAATTCTTCAGGTGATAGGTGCTTGGTTGAGTAGGAGAGTAGAAAAAAAAAAAAAATTACGAAAAATCTACTTTTGATTGTTAATTTGTAATAGCTCGAAAAAGTTGTCTTTTGGTATAGATAAGATGAATTAAAAATATAAAAAAAGAGTATATGTTGAGGTGCCGAAAGACGTTAAATTTTCATAAATACACACATTTTGTAACAGTTTAAGGATTTCTGCGTGTCTCGATTATGAAATAAAAAACTTTAAATAGGTGTTGTAATATGAATGGAAATATAAAAAAGTTTTGTTATTACACTGGCATAGCACTGAGTCTTCGTCGTAGTGGTTGTTTTTGAGAAATGGCGAAGATTGCATGCTTTCGGTGACAAGGACATGCCTGATTTCAAATTAGTAGTTTTGCCGAGTTCTGTTGAGTTGGTTTCTCCACTCCGTCTATGGTGAAACTGATTAACGTAACTAATTTGTTAGTTTCTGCACTTTTGTGCTTTGATGTGAGCAGGGCCGGACATCTGGGGAGTGCGGCGGGAGTTATGAACCCGGGCCCCATGACTGAGGGCCCCCCCCACCATGATTAAGAATTAAAACAGTGTTCCGAACAATAATCTTACACGTACTAAATGTCTACAAGTTTGTTTCCATGCGGTTGGTTGAACATCGGCTGACGCCTTTATTAGGTAATGATCGTAATGATATCTATAAAAAAGCCGGAAAGTTCATTTATGAATAAAGAAATCTCTATCAGACATGTTAAGACGGAGCGGTGTGCCCGGAACCCAGAAGTCGAGGCTGAGGTTGGGTTCAAATGGACTTGCAAATCATCAACTATCTGCTTTAGTCTATATCTAATGAAATATTTTTTACAATCATTTACATTGAGAGTTATGAAATATAATAAATGCTGAACCCTCTTTCAGCAAATTAAAATCAATAAAGGATTATCTTCGATCAAGCATATGGGTATAGTGCTTAAACGCAATTGCTATACTATCGAAAAAGAAATTGTAATTTTCCTGGAGTAATTAATAGCAAAAACAAAATTACGCATTATTAAATAAGTATGCACATTTTCTGGGTGTTTTTTTTCTTTTCTTTCTTTCTTTCTTTTTTTTTGGTAAAAATTTAGGGCTCCAAATGGTTTTTTACACCCGTTCTTTTTTACAGAGAAGACCGGCTTTGGATGTGAGTAACAATGGCTCAGTCTAAATTAGTGAGGACAAAACAAATGAAGCCTCTTATTTTGGGGAAATTTAATTCTTTGCTTGAAGCTGAATTCCCTACTTCCAAATCTGCTATGAATTACTACTACTATGTTATAAGCTATAAATACTATAACCTTAAAATTACTTCAAAGAGCGATCCTTCAGTAAGGGAAATACATAACACTTTAGTTCCGCAAATAGAACAAATATTGTGAAGGGCTTCTGTTCTCGTTGTTTCTAGCAAAAGAAATTTATAAATGATAAAAGTCTGTCATTTTATCATAAATTTGAAATTTATATAGAAGCATATTTATATTTATTAAAGTGGTTGTTTTGTAATGTGGTCATATTTTATTTATATTTGGTGGGTATATGTCTTCGTATTTTTCGGTAGATATGTCTATATGTTTGAGGGGTGACACATTTTTGTGTTTCGGGAGGTCTTTCTGTTAGGGTGGGGATGGAATTTTATAATTTTTTGTGTGTGTGTTTGGGGGCATGTCTTTGTATTTCGGTGGGGTCAGGATTTTATATTTTTAAGTTTAGGGGAGATAAGTTTTATATTTTCAAATTTAAGGATTAGAATTTTATATTTTAAAATTTGAGTAAAGATGCGCTTTACATATTTACGTTTTGGGGGAAAATGCGTTTTTATGTCTTGGGGAGTAGGATGCATTTTATATCCTTAAGTTTGGGGGAAAGATGCTTTTTATATTTTTAAGTTAAACATGTCTTTAAATTCTGATCGTATCTTTAAGCTTGGGGATTAACATGCTTTTAAAATTGGGCCATGTTTCCTTAATTTGGTGTCGGGGAGGGGTCTTTAAGTTTGGGGGAGTCTTTAGATTTGGGTCGTGTCTTTAAGATTGGTTCATATTGAGGGTAAAAGGTGCATCAAAATGGTTAAATTTCAAAACTGGAATAGCTTAGATTAAAAGGGTCTTTACATTTCAATAAATTTGGAAATGGTAACTAAATCTTTTGAAACGTAAAAACTCGTTAAAAATTTACATGCCCTTAACCTAGAATTTAAAAGGGAAATGATACATTCAAATTCAATATGAAAAATATTTTGTTGAAATAAATTTCAAACAAGAGCATAGCGTGCAAAAATTTTTGTTCACTTGCTCTTCTCTTCTCTGACAATTATTTATATAAAATGTTTTTTGACGACTAAAAATTGGTAGGGCTCTTGTATGTTAACATCCAACCTTGACTCACGATTTCATTCTGTCGGTTGATATTTTCTACGGGGAATGAGAAAAGCAGCATCTTGTTATGCTGCAAACATTGCCTGATGCTCCCGTGTCGTCCGATCTGCTGCGCCGTCCGATGTTGCCTGATGTCGGGCAAATAATGTCAGTCTTCAAATGCTGACATCGCGAAAAGACGCGAATTTCTCTTTGGACTCAAAGATCTCTACAAATGTACAATCACATACGAGGAATGGCCATATTATGTTTCAGAAATGATAGTTATTGTTTGACGAATGGGACAACATCGTATGTGGTAGAAAACGATCCAGATCATGAAAGTAAGCTGATACAAAGCATGGCAAATAAGACCATTATGGTCTTGTACGTGACCGATGTGGCTAGCCATGTTCGTTGGAGACTTGTGGCTAAGAGTTTGAAATGTGATGATTTATTGGGAGATTGTTTTGAAAAACAAAGTTGAAGATTGCTCAGCATGTCATAAGAATTGCTTGTGATGGGTGGTTTTTCTGGAATTAATAGCATAAAAAAAGGGAGCGTGTATCCCATTCCACTTTTTAAAAAGAGTTTGGAAATTTTTTATATTATTCTCCTCATGACTCTCGACTGGAACTTCACGACATGACTCCTGCAGTACTGCCTCCTCCAGACAATTATTGGGAACCGCCAGAGACTTCAGCAGTATTGCTTAGACCACCTGTTCTGGATTCTTATCCGTTAAATTGAAAAAAAAAAAAAGCATTTATTGTGTTCTAACTAAAATAACTATATTTTTTACACTCTCTAAATTTGAAAATGTGAAATTTGAAACTTCTATATAGATTTAATTAACAATATAAATATTTTTTAACTTTTTATGTTACCATGCCTACCCTCTCTACACGCAGGGTAATATTACATTTTTTTTATATACCAAAACCACGAATAACTTTTTTTATATTACCATACTCACACATGGTTATACCAAAACACCTTTCCAACAAAACCATACATGTTTTGATTCACCTTTTATGACACACATTTTTATACCAAAATATATCTTTTTGCTTACATATCAGCAAATTCATATTCATTTTTATCAGCAAAAAATGAAGAAAAAATCATTCAAATAAGTTAATCAGCCTTATCATATCTTCCAGGACCGCCACTATGGTTGAGTAATGATTTCACTTTCACACAAATAATCCATAAACTTGGGAGACGAAACACTTATTTTCATGTCAAGCGCACAAAACAAACACAAAATAACACTTAAAAGCTTCTCAAAATTTCAATCAATTGTTGGAAATTTTATCAATTGTTACCATCAATTTGTTAGATACCGAAATAAATGAGTTTAACTCGTCGATTTAATTCACACTCGCTACGCAATTATCAACGTACATAGATTCTTTTAATTTTAAAGTTATATCTCTTTGGAATTCGGTTACATTCTCTAAATGATAACTAATTGTTGCGGTTAGTAAAAAAGGGCTTGCATTTGCCCCGAAAACAACACGGCAGTGTGAATATACAACAGGTTTTCTTGGATCGCCTTATTCCCATCATAAGAACCTGAGAAATTTTTTATCTGAAGTAGAAAGTTTTATTTGTAAAAACGCTCATTGGATATCCAAAATCACTCCATATTTTCCCCGCCGAAATCTGTTTAGTCACTTGGGAATCAACTCCAAATAATTTGGCCCCTTTTCTATACAATTATTCAAGGACACTGCCTTTTTTTCTTCGGCTGGCGCATCGAATACCGGGAGGGTTTTAGTGGTGGAGTTTTCCTTAAAAACGGGTCGATGCAGCAAAAAATAGTCTTTTTCCCTCATCAGTTCCTCTGGTTCAACAGGTTCAATAATTTTTTCGGACACCCACTCCTTGAATATATTTTTATATTTGGGAGACAGTTTCTTTTTTGTAGAGCTTTTACTCAAGACTTTCACCGACTTTCCGAAAGGTTTCTATTACCCGATAATTCAGGATGAACCTCCAACCACGGAAAGAACACCTGATATCTGCCCTCTTCATCTCTTTTTAATGAACGAATAATATGGTCTTTAGCTGCTGCTTCAATTTCCTACCTCGTCTGAGAAATACTCGGCTCCTTAATTCCCAGTGAGTCAAGTGACCATAGGTCACATATTTTCAAGTCACTAACATGAAGTGATAAAAGTACTTCATTAGTACTGCAGCTTTCCCCCGTTCTCCCCATTATTGTCCATTCGAAATACGTATGTATTCATTGCAACTAGTCCACTCGACAAATGTTTGACTTCCCGTGTAAAAAGTTTCCCTGCATAGTCTGCTCCTATCAATCCGTGGATTTCATTAACGTTGCTACCGAACAAACAGAAGTTTTCATTTACAGTTAAATCACTAGGAAAAATTCCACAACTCTTGATTTCTTGTATAAATTTTCTGTTTTCCAATTTTGGAATCACCACTCAAATAGTTTTTTTCCCCATTACATTAAATGTAAACCGAAACTACTATCTACATTACTCAGATTAAGAACATACTTTTCTATGTTTTTCTTTTTTTCTGTATCCCCCTAAATAATCCATGCACAACAATTTCCTGTCTCACATCTTTTAATTTTAATTTACGCGCTGCAAATTCTGAAATATAGCCACAAGAACTACCAGTATCCATTATTATTCTAATTAAATGTTTCTGCGAAGATTCCGTAATGTTTACAATAAGCGTCTTAACACAACTCTTTCTCTATTAGAAGTATTACTTAAAGCACTATCAGTATTTTTTGTTTCCGATAAATTTTCCCTTGTAGGGTTTCTTTTACTCATACACATAATAGTTATGTGTGTGCCTAAACATAAATCACATTTAACATTAGCCCTGCAAGCCAAAGAAAGATGTCCCCCCCATTTAAACATATAAACAAGAGCCAGATAGCTTACAAATTTCTATTTTCTCCTCCAAGCTTAATTTATTATTCCACAGGAAATATTACTATGCCTATTGGATTTACAAAATAAACAAATCTGGTCGTATTCACTTTTCTTACTATGAACAGACTCATTAATCAATGCTGAAGTGGTTGAGGGGCGCCTGTAGACTGGATGATTCATTCTAAAGGATGGTTTCGGTTCCGAAGGAGGATTGTTTATAGTTAAGAAAGTTCGCTCTCGAGCCATGAGTTGTAAAGATAATAACTAATAACTCATCAATTTCGCTATCAGAAGTATAATTTTTTCCTTTATTATATTCTAAAAATAGGTCACGTGGCAGCAATTTTGTTAAAATAGGAACCGAAATATTTGAATAGCTATCCTTTTTCACAGATAAACTTTTTAAATTTCTAATATTGTTTTGTACATGATTGAAAAAGCTACGGAAATTTTCCACATCATTAGAGTTTTTTAATGGACTTGTTTGAAGTAATTTTTCAATGTGTACATTGATTAAAATATTTTTATCTCCAAATCTTTGTTTCAAAATATCAGTTGAGTGATCATAATGTTCCGCTGTCAATTCTAATCCATCGATTAAGCTAAAAGCAGAACCTCCCCAAAATGATCTTAAATAGTTTAATTTATACTCAAATCTTCATTCTCATAAATGGCAGATTTAAACGAATTCCAAAAATTTAACCATTCACTTACTTCACCAAAGAATTTCGGGATAGTTAATTTTGGCAATTTTATGCATTCTTTTTCATTTCTTTGAGTTACGTTCTGGTTCGAGCTGTTCGGAGTGACATTGGAATCTTGCCAAGAATTATTAGATTCGGATTCATTATTTTATTTTCGAATTAATCTTAGTGTTTTGAATCGCGTTTTTGTTATTTTTTCTTTATACTCTTTTATACTTTCGAATTCTTCTTCTATTTCATCAATTTTAATGACTTTCAATTTGTGAATAAAATACTTTTAATTCCTCGCCTCTTTCTTTTAAAAATTCGATCGATTCTTCTAGCTCTTCGACTTTCACATCTGCTTTAAAAATGTCATTTTCGATTTTAGTTATCTGCTTTGTCACTGCACCTCGTAAACAACCAGGTTTACGTTTTAATCTACTTAGCTCTTCTTCAGACGTTTTTAACTGTCAATTTATTTCTATTATAGTAAAGTTATCATATAGATTCAACAATCAATATGTATGAGAGTCAGTGTTTATGCTTTCGTTTTCAATCATTCAAAATATCAAGTTTACTCTTTTGCACATATGAAACAAAATATTTGTAAATACTTAATACTCTTTAGTGGCTGTTCCTGTTCGGGTTCATTTTAAAATAATAGATTGCCAAAGAAAAAACAAAGAAAGTTAAAGCATAGTAAAGATGGTAAAAAGTACAAAGCATAGATAAAAACAAGATGGTCGTGGCGAAAAAAAAATCATCGATTTATCATTAAAAGGTCGCTTTCAGAATTTTTTTCAGACCTATGAACCCACTGGAGTTCCCTCCATGGATGATACTTAATCATGAATTCACTGAACAAAAATTCGATGGGAGTTAAGGCTGGCTAGGTTCGACTGCATCCACAGTCTATCATCTATATATAGAGAGAGGTTGCTGGGCTATCATATTAGCCAGACAACGTCATCTCTACAGGAGCCCCAATCATATAATATTGAAGGGGTATCGCCAATAAAGAAAATGCTACAAGGGCATTTTCTTTAAAATTAAAAAGTGCAATTACAACAACTGGCCACAGGAGGAAAAAAACTATTTCAGCTGAGGAAAGCAGCAGTCAAAAGTAACAGCATCGTCAAGTGGGGGTTTAGTTTAGTTATATTAACGTCCCATTTAAAGCAACACGAGGGCTATTTTGAGACGGACCTCGTGATTTTGAGCCAGGATCAGATGACGAGGACGACACCTGCACTGGCATCCCCCTCTCCACACCACACCACACCAGCGGGAGGACGCTTGGCCTGACAGATTTAACGTGCAAGAGACCCCCTCACACGATGGTTCTTCGGTGGAATCGAGTCTCAAACCTGAAGCCCTCCAGTTCCGAAGCCGAGACCTTAACACCAGGTCACCGCGGCCCCCGTCAAGTGGGGGAAAGATAATCCCGTCAGTGCACAGGTTATTGCTAGTTTTATCTTCTCAAGAAAATATTTTACAAAATATTTTCGCAGCTTAGTTTCTAAAAAAATTTAAGCTTCTCTTGTCTTTTTTTTTTTTTTTGAAAAATATTTTTTTACAAGCATCTTTTTTAGGTCGTGTGGTTCCGATCCCTCTTTCCGTTTCGATATTTCGCTAATTTGCTATTCATCACTCTTTTCACTTTTTCCTTTTTCTTCATTAAATTCGAGCTTCGATTATGTCCAATTCTGGCTGAAGGTAGTTTCTACGATGACGCAGCACTCGCTTTTCCCATATTTTCTTTTCTTTCCATTCTCCGGAACATGAAGCAACTGCATAATAATGTTCTAGAATGAACCGTCTCCAACAGCTACTTTCAGGCAGAATTGGAGATAATCAAAGCTCGGAAGGAGAATTTAATAAAGGAAAAGGAAAAAATGAAACGATTGGTAAACTGAAAATTTGGAGAGAAACATCGAGACTGAAACAGGGGTTGAAACCAAGTGGCCTAGAAAAGATGCTTGTAAAAAATATTTTTGCAAAGATAAGATAAGCTTAAATTCTTTTGAGAGACTGAGCTGTGAAAATATTTCCTGGAGAAGATAAAACTAGCAATAATCTATGCACTGAAGGGATTCTAATTTTCCCACTCGGCGATACACTTGATGTTTCTATTGACTGCTGCTTTTCTTTGCTGAAACAGTTTCTGTCTTAATCCTGTGGCCAGCTGTTGTAATTGCACTTTTTATTTTTAAAGAAAAGGCCATTGTAGCATTTTTTTTTATTGGCGAGACCCCATCTGCATTATATAATTGGAGTTCCTGTAGAGATGACAGTGTCCGGCTAATATGATAACGCTGTAACACTCGCTATATATAGATTATAGACTGTGGATGCAGTCGAACCTAGTCGGCCTTACCTCCCATCGAAATTCGATTTGGTGAATGCATGATTACGTATTATCTATGGAGGAGCTCCTGAGTTCATAGGCCTCTGGTAAAAATTCTGAAAGCGTCCTCTTAATGATAAATTAATGACTTTTTTGACTACGACCATCTTGTTTTCATCTATGCTTTGTACTTTTTACCATCTTTTCTATGATTTAACTTTCTTTTTTTTTCTTTGACTATCTATTATTTTAAAATGAACACTTAACTATTTCCATATCTATTTGTAAGTTTAGTTTTTGAATTATCTATTGTTTAAAAAAAAAAAACCACTTTAAGTTTTTATATCCAGTTGTAAGTTTAAGTGATGATATCTAGTTGTAAGTTCAGGTGATAATAGTTAGTTGTAAGTTTAGGTTTATGACTGTCATTGTTTAGATTAAAGCTTATCATATTTTTTGTGTGTACGTCTGCGTTGCGTATTTGTGATGCTACGAACCCAATCCGATCCGACAATGCAAAGAAAATACAGCCAATAATGGGGCAGATATACAACTATAAAATGATTCTATGTACCCTGTATAATAATTCCATTTAATTTAAAAAGAAATAACGGTATCCCCTACTTTAAATCCGTATGCTGTAATTCTTTTTATAGAATGATGCAACTGAGGGAGGTTTAGTTAAAAACTGATACAAAATTGTCAATTATTTTGACTATAAGCATAAGTCAGTACGCTTTAAAAAAAGAAATTCAACTAAGCGTCTTTGGCGCTCAGCCGGTTAGCCAATCTTAATGCTCTTTATAATTTTAATAGTTAAATATTTTATTTAACTCCAATTTTAATAGCTTCTTCATTAAAATATTTTAAAACTTCAAATTTTGATAGTCATATAATTTACTCATAACATTATACAGGCTTTCAGCCATAACGTAATATGTCTCTCTCTAATTTTCTGCTAGTCCCTATTGAATTTATGGTTTAAATTAAAGTGGAGATGATTAAACTGCAATTGATATAATAATATTTTTTACTGAAACAAAGCATATTTTTTTTCTTCAAATAATAAGATTACTGAAAATAGAGTCACTGATCTTAAGGGCCCTAAGGAATATTTTTCTTAATTTATGAAATATCTCATTTTTCGCCAAAATTTTCTCAGATTCATCATGAGCAAATCGATTAATTAACAATATTTAACTTTAAATACATTAAACGCTAAGAAAATAAACAGAATCGCTTAAAATAATCGGTCGAAAAAAGTTTTTAAAAACATTACTTGAAAAAAGATGCACTTAAAACTATAAGTATATACAAAAAATATGTAACTAACATAAATACAATTTAACTACAAAAGCACACCGCTAACCTAAAACTAATTTAAATCAAGTCCGTATCCGTTGAAAATAGTTGTCCACAATCAGAACACTATGAGCCAGTTATGATAACGCAAATGCATGAATTTTCTGGGCAAGTTAGAGTAACGCTATGCAGATTAGAAATTTTTAATATCCTTTACCCTGCTTTATTTTAATTCAAAAGTACTTCAGATTGAATCTGAAAGATCGATTAATTCACAGTATTTAATTTTAAAAGCATCAAACATTAAGAAAATAAACAGAATCGTGTGAATTAATCGGTAAAAAAATGTTAAGCCCAATCTCATTAGTTTGGGGAAAAACTGAAGTCTAACTCATTTGGCGGTGGGGAAAAGTGATAATTTTTTAGCTGGAGAGTTAGTTTTAAATTAATAATTAAAATTCTAATATTTTTTTTTTAAAGGCGAATTCCCGACCTTCAAGGTATATATGTACCAAATTTGGTAACTGTAGGTTAAACGACCTGTAGAGCGCCAGCATACACATTGAACTTTATTATAAGAACATATAGTGATGGCATGAGTTTATCTGGTTTCAATTTCTTTGATAAAGATTTACGTTCATTTGGACTGTTTGAACATTCTTATAATAATCCTCACATGGGAAATTTAATTTCAGGCATTGAAATCAGCCACAGAAATATTTTTTGAAGAGACTTGATGTATATTCAGGAAATTTTATAATATGGTAGACTAAAATTTATTTAAAAAAATAAAGATAAATCAACTTATGAAAGATAAAAAAAAGTGTTCGATATTTGTTAACACATATTACAAATTAGCATTCAAGAGTATAGGATATTAAAATAGATTTATTCTAAAGTTCAAGAGCAAAAGCAAATATTATAGTTTAAAATCAAACAATCGAACTCAACAACATTACTAAGCATGAAAAAAAAAAGATAAAATACATTAGTTTGAGATAAGAAAATATTTTATTGAGGAACTTAAGTTTAATAACAATTGTATTGACTGTAAAAAACATGAACTTGACACAACAGAAAAATAGTAAAAAGTAAATTATTTACACCTGCTAATTTAGATAATAACATGTTTGAAACTCTCTTAGAAAGATTCTATTTGAAAACATGAAAGGTACGTAAAAAGAACTTCAAATTCTTCTACAAAGTTTCAGTTTACTATGAATCATAACTCATATGCATGTGCTTCATTTTAAGAGATAATCATGTACAAATAAAGATAAAGAAACAAACAAAAAAAAAAAGCACAAAATAATTAAGACATGTTAACTGTAAGAATTTACAGATAAGAACAGGAAGACTTCTATTTAAATTATTTTCTAGAAAAGATTTAAAAAATATTTACTTGATGAATTATGAAATGATAAAAGTTAATGTAGAAAGTAAATGTGCATTTCAGATCATTAATGTAGAATAACTCACTCAAAGAACATCAGCAGCATGTACTTAATCATAATACACAGTTTGTAACCAAAATTCTCCGAGTTTAAAGAAGTTGCATGCATTTCTCGGGTTTAAAAGTAATTTCCGAAATCAACAGAAAACATGTATTCTAAATTAACAGGTATATATTTAATCCAGTATTAGAAAACATCAAGAGAAAAATTATTAAAATATTTATGAGCTATTAAAATAAGTGAAGTAAAAAAATGAACAAACATGTGTATATTTACAATCAATGAATTGCACAGCATGCTATTTTGTTCACAGTTTGTTAATCTTTGGTAATTAGCTTTAACAAATTAAAAATATAATTATAAAATATTCAGTTTGACTTAGCTGAGAATCCAAAATTAATACTTCTTATTCACTAACATCAGCTTAAAACTGAATTATCACGAACTCTATTTATATGAATAGATTTGTATATTGGATATCCAAATCATTTTAGACTAGATTATAAACTTAACCTTAATTAGAACAATTATATTGCACAAAATAATTAAGACATGAACTGTCAGAATTTCCAGATAAGAACAGAAAGACTTCTATTTAAATTATTTTCAGGAAAAGGTTAAAAAAAATATTAACTTGATGAGCTATAAAATGATAAAAATGTTGAAAGTAAAACATATAAATTAATGTAACATTTCAATAAATTAATAAAATACAATGAAGAACAATAAAATGGAAAAAAATTATTATTGTGTTAAAGTATAATGATTGAAATGTACAGATATTAAATGAAGAATTTTTTAGTGTTCTAATCTATAAATACAGTAAATTTTCGACTATCGGTGGTTTTCTTTTTTGTGAGAATTTTTTAAAAAAAATAACAACAATAACATAAAAAAGGAGCTATTATAATACAATTTCTCATTTTTTTGTAAATATAGAAAATAACTATTAATTAATCATAAATGATAATTATTTTACACCCTTAACATCAATAAAAATTGCCCCAAAGCCCCTTTGCTTTGGTTTCTGTAGTTTTCGAGCTATTTAGAGGCTCATTAGAAGAATTCATTTATATATAGCTGCAGCGTCATCTAACAATCATGAATTTTTTGAATATCCACTTTTATATATAATGTAAAAACTGCAAAACTCATATGATAAACCGAAATATCAATAAATTTTTATTGTCATTTGCCTAAGAATCTCACACGCACAAAAACTTTTTCATATTGGTTTAAAAATGTGAACAATTATAATTCAGAATTTACTTATAGCAATCGGTTTTGCGGAAAAAATCAACAAAGGAAAAATAATACTCAAAAATTCAGCTGAGCAATAATTTATATAAAAGATTCTGGATCTTTCTGAAACGTAATTTTTTGATGCCAGAGAATTAAGAATCATGAATTTTTTTCAAGATATACCTCAACAAATGAAATTTGTCATCTGTAAATTATGGTAAGAATAAGATTTTAGAGCCTAATAATTCTCTCCCCCCCAAAAAAAAGAATTAGGGCAATGTTTTAAAACAGTAGAGATATTTTTAGAAGAAGTTATATCTAATTTTGAGCACATTTATAACTATAATTAAATAGAACTATAATTTTGGAAACTAAGACTACTTCTAAATTACAGTCCTGCATCTTTATTATTACTTTACATCCATGAACAGAATATGAAATAAAGGAACATGGTTTTTTCTTTAAAGACATATATATATATGTGTGTGTGTGTTACAGTGAAAACCCGAAAATCTACGGAATCAACTACGGAAAACCCGCATTAACTAGGGAAAACGCATGCTAACTGGCAGCGACATGGAAAACCCGAATTAGGGAAAAGGCTTTCTCACTAACAGCGATAGGTATAATCGTTTTATTCGTGTTTTGACTCATATATGTTAGACAAAATTATTTACACCAATAAAAATCCTTATATTAAATTATACATGGTAAAAATGTATTTGTGCGAAAAAAAAAACTATTATTGAAGAAAAAATACTTTAACTGAATATTGTTTAAAGCAGTACCGTTATAACAAATTATTTATTTTTACAAGGCAAACTATTGTCACACTTAGAATCGCAAAGAGAGTTATTTTTCAAACAGAAACATCTCCTTGAAGAATAGTGTTTTTTTACAAGCACAGTGGACAGACCCTTGTCCTGTTCCTATAGATACTTTTCTTACTCCTGTTATCAGAGAAATTTCCGGATTCGCACTTGTTCTTTAGTATAGAAAGATTGCAGTGATACACCAAATTCAGATATAAAAATCAGTGAACTAAACTCTTGCATCAAACTTGCACCCTACATAGATGTAATCCACTGTATAAAAACTTATAAAATTTTAAGTTAATATAAATTGAATAAATTATATTTATTGAATAAATACTGAGCTAATTAAGTTTAAATATCATTTCTTACCCCGAATACAGTTTGTTCAGGGCTCTATCGTACCAATTTTGTGCAGGTCCTCTTTATTTTTTTTTCAAGCACCAATGGGATTTCGCATATTAGCTTTTGCTCTGTCAACATCTGGAATGGGAACAATAACATTACCTCCAGTATCAACCTTAGGATGTGTTGCATTGGTGATCGTTTTCATTCGTTTGGTTTGCTTTATTAAATTTTCTTTGGCTTCCTCTCTAGTTAGAAAAATGTTGGTAGATTTACTATCAAACATATAATCCCCTGATTATGTTTGTTCAGTTCATTGTTCTTATGCTTTCATACCCTCGAAATTTTTTGAAATTCATCCTCGTCTTCGATAATTTTTATAATATCTCATGGCAAGGTAGAAGTTGTTCTAACTCTTGGTTTCAATCCCAAGCATAGCTTTGTACGGTGATTATTTAATTCTTGAATGTAGAGCTCTGTTTTTCATAAATTGGACAAAACGAAGTTCATAGTACCACTCTGTAGTTTTATTATACTTCATCCATGAAGCCAACATATTTTCTAAGTCTTGGTTAGCCTTCTCAACTGCACCTTGTGACTGGCTGTGTCGAGGCTTCCCATGAACAATCTTCAATTCTGGCCAATACGTGGTGAACCGCTCTATAACTGAATTTACAAACTTTCTTCCATTATCAGATTGCAGTACACAAGGCACCCCAAATATTCAAAGGATATTAAGTACTTGCAATGCAATCTCTTTCGCTCTGAAGTGGTAGTAGTAACACAAATTTTGTTAAATGATCCTGGTAAACCAAAATAAACCTAAATTCATTATCTGCCTGATATTGCATGTCAATCAAATCCATTTGGCAGCGATTATTCATTCTGAGTAAATGATAGGTTTAGAAACCGAACCTATTTTCTTCATTTTTTTTCTTGCTGTTGACATGTTTCACACATTGATAAAAAAAAAATAGTATTACCTCTAATATTAAGTTAGTGTATTTTCTTGTAGCTTCAATTTTAAGTCTGTCTCTACCACTATGTCCTATAGCCACATGGGCACTTTAGATAACATCAAAAATTTCTTCAACCGTTAAATAAGATTTTATGGACTCATTTGAAGAAATCATTTTTTTTCTCTACTGATTCCAATGATTTCAAACCTTTTTATTCCGCGGTATTGAGCAACATTCTTGCTAACGGCAGATTTTGCTTCTTAAGCCTCAGAGTGTTGTATTCATCACGTGTAATAGCATTCAAATTATTCCCCCCCCTTTTTTCTGTGACAATTGTAATTGTTAAAGGAATTTATTTTTCCACTTTTTAGCGCAAAAAGCATCAACATTTCCTTGATTCATCGCTAATGAATAAATCAGTATAAACGCGTTCCAACAAGAATAAAACTGGATGACTGCACTTTTGAAAATTTCATGAACAAGAAATCTGTATTCGCATGGTTTTAACTGGACAAAACCGGAAATAACAAGAACAAATCCGTTCTCACTAGCGCCGCTCATTTAGGGCGTAATTAATTCGGGTTTTCCCTGGCGATGCTAGTTAGAATGCATTTTTCGTAGTTAATTGGGATTTTCTCATGCGATACTAGTTAGAATTTATTTTCCATTGTTAATTCATGTTTTCCTTGATGCTGTCAATTGAAACTCGTTTTTCCCAATTAATTTGCGTTTTGATTGATTTCAGGTTTTTACTGTAACATATATACAAATTCAAATATCTAAACACTTGTAAATGGTCCTATAAAAAAATTAAAATTCTGACAGAAAGAAATCAATTTAATTCTATTTTACAACTATTATTTTGTATATTTGTTATATTACCAGTTCATCACTTACTGGCATGCATATAAATATATACTTTGATAGCAAATTCTTTGGTCATACAGTGATAATACAGTACAGTAATACCTAAATATTTTACTATTTTATCTAAATAAAATTTAGGGATTTCTTAAATCAGGAGAAATATCCAATAAACAAAAAATTTGGTTTTTAAAAAAAGATGATTTAAACAGCACTGGGAAACAATATGTAAATTCAAAATAATGAATCAATATAAAACAGTACAAAATGAATATAATAGTTGCTGCAGCTTTCATTTAACAAAATGAAAATCAAGAACTATTCCACAATGCTCCACATAAAGGAGTATTTAAAGTTACATCAATCTTAGCATTTTTAATTGAATTTTTAAAATTTTTTTTAACATCCAAACAGAAATATATTCTATTGAAGGACATAAAACATAAAGTATATAGAGTAAAGTATTAGTAAAGTATTTATTCATAATTTTCAATTGTTGAGAAAGTTTCCAAAGAAACTAAATCAGATGTTGAATCAAGTAATCGGAAAACTAATATTATAAAATATGAAATGTAAAAGAAATAATTAAAATAAACGTTCAAAAACCAAAGTGACATATATGCAAATAGTAATAACCCTCTTGACAGTAAAATTGAGCTTTCTTTTCTTTTGAACAAAGCAAATGCACATGGCTTATTCTACAAATTAAAATGAAGCAAATTTAATTTGGAAATAAAGTTAAAAATATTATTTCAAAATCGGTGCAAGGATTATCATCATAATATAACAAATTTCTATATCTCAATTTAAATTTAGGCAAACCAGGGCCTGTCACAGAAGGCCCATTTCTTTGTTTGTAGGTAAACGATTATCAAATGGAAATAATCATTTAATGGAAACCTCAAGAAAGAAGGAATGTCTGAATGACAATTCAGTAAATTAGTACCGCAGATGTTCTTGATTATGAAAACAAGATATTTGAAAACGATTTAAATCTGGTTTTAAAAACAGACTTAGAAAAGTCTTTAAAAATTAACCTAGTTAATGTTGATATTTAAAATATTTTTTGAACACTTATTATCAATTTCTAAAAACCACATAAAGAACATATACTCATAGCATGCTACGAGTGCAAAATTTCAAATTCTAAAAAATTTGAATACAATTTACAGCATCATTATTTTTGTTTTCTATCTCATAAAATAAATTCATTCGATTGATTTTATTGTTTTAAAACGTTTAGCTTTACAGGATCCTGAGGGTTACCTTCAGTTTCCTTACATGAACATCTTTATTGATTTATGAGCTTTTGAAAATTAAATTCTTAAAAAATCTGAGCTCAGCTCAGTTTCCATTATAGAATCCATCAACCTTGTTCACATACTTCAGCAACAAAAAAAGTTAAATGTTAATTGGGGCACAGATTATGTATAATTTTTTTTTAATTTTTGAATAAAGGAAACAAAATTAAATAAAACTTTTTGGACAATGGTTCGTTTTAAAAATTCAACGAATATTATGCCATTTATTTTTGTCTAGTTCATTAAATAAACAATTAATATTTTTAAAGGCACTTAATAAGACAAAGGGAATATACAGTTATTAAAAATTACACTGTGACATGCATATATTAAATAAGCAATGTATGACTTACATTACATAAGTAATCACAGAAAATTGAGATACATAAATGAAGAAAACAATGACCTGATGAAAATCACAGAATGAAAATACGAAATAGATCCCACCTAATGAAAAAATGACTTGAATGTTACTTCACATGACTTCTTTCATTTACACTAAAATTCAGACCTCTGTTCTCGTGCAATAACAAAACTGTCTTTCATCACTCTTAATCTCCTTCTTAACATTCCTCCGCTAATTTTCTTAACAGCTCCGGCCTCATGGGGCACCATGCGATACCGGCTCCCGCTCTGAAATCACTAATTGCAGGTCCATAACTCCAACTAAAAAATAATATATATATATATGTATAATAACTCACTTCAATTTTTTGAATTTCAGAAATTCAAGAAAAAAAATGTATAAATTCTCTGTGCTTTCGGAGTTTTCATGGAAAATTTTGAATTTCATTATTTTTTAGAAAACTTTTTAATTCCCGATATCTTCTCGGTGCCATGCCAACCCTGGTCGTAACAAATAGTTCTTTGGGGAAAAAAACCAATCGGTGATTAATAATGAACCAAAAGCTGTAAAAAAAGCTTCAGAAACGAAGCGAACTTCTTTCTACGTACGTTCCTAGAATACGCGCTGAAGCATAAATTATAGGATAATTGAAATTTTATTTCATATAGATGTTTAATGCACCTTCAATTTTCAATCCGACTTTTGCCTGAATGTTTCTTTTGGCGATTTATCATAAAAGATTAATGAGAAATAAGTTGTCTTTAATTCTATTAAAGACATTAATTTCTCTGTACATTTCTAGAAGAGTACTTATTTTCTCTATTCGAACTCTTTCCAATCTTGTGATATGTATTATCCAATTTTTTACGTCATATAGTAATAAATAGTATATCTAATAGTAGTAGTGGGTAGTATTACATAAACACACACATAAATATATATAAATTCCCATTTCAAATAAGATTAGCTTACACTTGTAAATAATTCCTGAGTTTCTAAATTCTATTTAAAAATTTCATGTACAGCGCTTCGATCAATAGTTATTTATATACTAAAATATCTTTAATTACACATTTCATATAAACTAAAAAGGGAAAGAAAAACTAAGGCAAATAATATGCACATTCTTAAATTTCTTCTCTGAAAATACAAATCACTGAAAAAATCCCGAGTTTGAATATTTTTAAAGCAAAACGATAGTTTTGTTTCATAAATTCATTAACACAACAGGACATGAGAATACACTGAAATACTAATTAGATATTTGAACATCCTTCCACATAGTAATTAGATAATAAAATAATAAAAAAACAAGGAAAAGGTACGAATTTTCAAAGTGAAAAAGCATAGAATTTCTTATATTTCTGCTGCGTGTACGAAAAGTGTATCCAAGAGTATTTCTGTAAAGAGATGTTGAAACTACCGGAGCCCTCTATAACTGGCAGAATAATAATAATGTTAATAAAATATAAAGAGCTTGTTTTATCCTTTCACAGTAAAATAATTCACTCAAAATAATTTTTCAGATGGAGGCTTTTTTAAAGCTTAAATGTTATACATTAAGAAATGCAAGAATTGCACACAAAAAAGTAAGGAATTTTAAAATTCAGTTTGTAAACTGATAGCACTTACATCATCATGGTAATTACTAAGTGCATTACAACTATGAGTCATTCGTCTTCTATCTGAAAACTGATTATTTGATTTTTTAGACAAGGATAGAAAAATCTAATTTAATATTTATCATGAACTCGCACAATTTTTATTAAAATTAAGTTCTAAGCAGAAATTTTCCTTTTGCAGTCATATAAAAAAATGCATCTTAATAATTTAAACTATGATATTATTTTATTAAATGAATTATAAAAAAATTTACTTCACTAATTTTAAATATGAAATGATCTGAGAATAGATACCGCTCTAACTGGCCATTTTAAGCTTTTTTGTAGCTATAATCGCTATCAGAAAGACCATTTTTTAAGTCATACTTTAAATTTGTAAATTTATTTTAATTGTTCATTTTGAAAAACTTAAGGATAAAGGAATCATAAATTTACCTGTCATTCTGAACATCGTAGATCTCCACTGTGTTTAAATAATGGTGAGCATTATGGCCTCCAATAGAATAAATGTATCTTCCTAAAGCAGCAGCTCCAACTCCACCTCTTGCTACTTCCATAGAACTAACAAAGCTCCATTCATTAGAATCTGGATCATATTTTTCAACCGAGTTTAGGGGAACATTATTTGCAAAGCCACCTAGAGCGGGGTAGGGGATTACACATCAAATTATTTTAGAACAGCTGATAAATATGTTTCATATATGTACACTTGTTATACAAAATTTATAGAAAACAAAAAAACACTATTAAAGTAGCAATTTGGATCAAGCCTCACTACCTGTACAATTTTTCTTGATGTAAATATTTTTATATTTATTGGAATGATTTCTACCAAATTCATGATGTATAATTTCTTTAAATTCTACAAGAACTAGCCATTGGGGAAACAATAATCGGGAAAATGCAATTAATTCTCAAATTATTACAGAAGTAATAGTTAAAGGTTGAATGAATCTCGATAATAAGATAACAGGAAGTAATAAAAGCAAGCTTAAAAGCTAAATTTAAGAGTATTTCTAATACTAATTTTATTTAATCTCCAAAGAAAACTATAAAGTTTGCATTATACAACGATGAGAAATACTGAAAGGTGACTAGGATAAGATTCACTTTTTAAAAAGGGAGGAAAAACGACATAGTGAATCACAAAAAAACTTAGTAACAATTTTTTTTATTACTTATGAGTATGTGTACTTTTACTTTTGAGTACATAATAGGGAAAATTAATGAAACTCCAAAGAAATGTCTTTGTCAACAGACCATGCCTTGTTTTATTATAATAATGTGGCAATCGGTAGCGTTCACATGTGTTTTGTTTTGAAAACTTACTCAAGCTAAGTAGCCAACCTTTACAAACACCAATCTGACGAAAGTAAATCGGATAAGAAGTTGGGGAAGGTTTCATCAGTATTTAGATTATTTCGAATCCCTTTTTCCTTAACTTTCACGATTATATATATATATACGGGGTGTGACCGAGTTCAACCCACAAATTCAGAAGGATAATAGTAGGCATCCAGAGGATAAAGAATCCCCATACAACTTAGGATCTCAAACGACGTCTAATTGGTGAAAATCGTAAAAATATAGTCGGAGAACTGTTGGAAACTATAAAAAAATTAATAAATAAAAATAATAATTAATGGCTTTTCAACTACGAATTTGTTTTTTAAGTGAAAACACACTCTTAGATTATTATTATTTTTTGTTATCTTGGTAACTTGCGGATTTGATGGTTTAAGGGGTCGTTAAATTTACTGAAAACGAAAAAGCAGTTTAAAACCTATATTTTTAAAAATATTAAAACTTGAAGTGAAATAAAAGCTCGAAAATGTAGGAATTTGTAATTTGATATATGCGTGTAGTGTGAGAGTCGGGGAGGTTTAAAGATATTCAAGACAAACTGAAATGGGAACCAGAAAACATCGCTGCAACATCAGTACCGATATTCGAATAAAAATTCACTATCTGAATAATAAAATATGCCATCTTATTGTGTTCATTTTGTGTGTGTGTGTACATACCTAGAATTAAGGAAATATATAAGATCATATATAAGTTATTACAATGTAACAGGTTGAAAATTATTAATATTTAAAAGTTTTGTGACATTATTTAGCATATAACTTTGTAATCTTGTTTACTTTCAGTTTCACATTAAATTGTTGAAAAAAATGCAAATTTTATCTTTTATGCAATAATTTAGATAGGTTTTGCTAGCAACACACACAGTATGTGCTTATATCTTTTTATTTGCAGGAGATTTTATTTCACAATCAAATGTAAATTTAAAAAAAAAAGTATTCCTAATTTATTATATTTACTGATGTATATGTACGCTTATTATAAACATATAATTTTTCTTACATGCTACATTTTTGTATACATTTCAGATCATTTCATGAGATTCACATGAATGAATTATTTTTATGTAATATGATGTCTGCACAGGACATGTTTTCGATTCTGTATTCTTTGTAATTATACATTCATTTTTTGTGCATTAGTGGAGCTTAACATAGCATTTAATGCTTTACACAAAAAGCAGAATCATAAATAAAAGCATGTGGGAAGTATAAGGCTGAATATTGCAATTTCATGAATGCATATGTCGATTAATAAAATGAAATATCTTACCAATCACATAAATAAAGCCATCAACAACGACAGCACCAGCTCCAGCTCTACTTTGATTCATAGGTGATATAAAAGTCCATTTATCTAGATGGGGATCATAGACTTCACATGTTTTTAAAGATATTGTACCACTATTTCCTCCTATTGCATACATATGGCCCTAAAAGAAATTAACGATTGGGTATCAAAAATTATGAATTTCTCCCAGCTATGAGTAAATATAATGACCAATGTTTGAATAAATTGAATAAAGCTAACAACTGTTTTATGAATATAATTTCCCCAACAAAAATTTTAAACAAAAGTAAGAGAATATAAATACAATGGAAAACTTTGTTACTAATAATAGGAGAGTTAAACAAGTAAATTAGCCTGATTTAGTTCCATTCTGAAATTATTTGAGGGTCATTTTGGAAAGGATAACCTCATTCTGAGTTATGGAAAGATGACATCTCACTCTTTTAACTTTCAAGCTTTATCAATGTGAGAAAGTTAGATATATGATGAAATATTTAATATAAACATACAAGGTGACTCAATAAACTCGAACCTTAAATTCGCGGTCTTCATCTCTCTCGAAGTCGAAACTACTACGGTTCTAAGGAGGAGCTAAAACAAAATTTCCACGGTAAGAAGAAAATTTTGTGTAAAAACTATTCCTTTAAATAATATACCATCAAATATATACGACTAGGTAATTTCATTGCAGATATGTAGAAGCTCTATTTATAACAGATGCTTCTCCTTGGAAAATGCGAATCGCTCAAATTTTTTTAACACTGAAAAATGCGGAAATTAGCTTACAGAGCTTACATTCTGTGAATCATCTTAATTTATCACATCAGATCTATCAATATCGGATTGTGAATACTAAAATGGTTTTATAAAATTAATGTTTTAATAATGAATTAATATAAGCTTATTATCTTGCAAATTATTATTATTACTTGCTTATTATTCTTACAAAGCAAATAGTATGCAAACAAATCAAAGCAGTTAGCAGTAGCTAATTCGGTATAACGATATCCAACTCCTTAAATTTCAAAGAAACACTCCAAATTGTTTATAAAAATTAAGTGAATTATGAAATTCTCAATCTTCACATCAGCCTTCAAAAGATATTCATATAAACGAGGAAAAAGAATGCAAACTAATAATGAAAGACCAGCATAGATCACATACATATAGAGGGTGTCTCAAAAACTTTGACCGCGGCTTTTACTCCTTAAATATTGATCATTGACATATATTGTAAATTACAAAGTTGAGAAAAAAAATGTGTAGAATGTAATGAAATTAATTAAAATTTTCAGGGGATTAAACTTAAAAACACAGAATTTAAGTTTTTATACGGATTCCATACAAAAATATTCTTAGTGAGTAAAATGTGATCCATCCTCTAATAAGGTCATCTACAAAATTTCAGAATTTTATCATGAAAACTATCGAAGATATGTTAAAATGACGTTAGTGAAGGGTCAATGACAAATTAAAATACAAATAAATACAATTTCAGCGCAAATGACGCCATGTAGGCATGCATCATAAGGAAATAAAATATTCTTCACAACTTTAGCTTTAAATACGAATTTTAGCATTTATGTCTTCTGAAAATACTTAAAAATTTTACATCATGAATTAAAGAATATAAATTAAAATTGCTCAGTCAATGAACTTGTAAAAAAAAACTTATGTAATATTTCCTTTTAAGTTATTATTTCTACAAATTTTTAATATTTTGAACCAATAAATAACAAAATTATGATTTATTTATACAATCATTTTTCTTTCTTTGTTAATTTGTGTACAACCCCTAAAACACGAACACCCAACATGATTTTAATTACTTTTAAAATACTTTAAAATTTTACATAATGAATTGCAGAATATAAATTAAAATATCTCAGTCAATGAACTTGCACAAAAACTTATATTTCCTTCAAGCTATTATTTCAAAAAATTTTAATGCTTTTGAACCAATAAATAGCAAATTATAATTTATTTATCCAATCATTACTTTCTTTGCTAATTTGTGTCACACGACCCCTAAATCACGAACATTCGACTTGATTTTTGTTCTTTGCGAACTCACATCTAGGTATCAAAATAAGGTTTAAGTCAACATTTCTGAAGTTTCATATCTTGGAGATTTTTTGTAATAAAATTTTGAAATTTTGCACGATGCCTTTTCACAAAATGGAACACATTTTATTCACTGCGTATTTTTTTGTACCGAGTCCGTATACAAATTTAAATTTTGTATTTTTTAAAGTTTAATCCTCTATTACCATTTTCCGAACATTTTGCACCTTTTTTTAAGCAACTTTGTAATTTACAATATATATTTATGATCAATATTTAAAGAATAAAAGTAGCGGTCAAGTTTTTTTAGACACCCTGTATATAGAGCTCACATTATAGGAAAAATATTAATTTAAAAATATGTATATGAAACTCGTGTAAAATATTTTTTTTTCCATACTTATTAACAATTATATTTTAATAATTTCTTCTTCATGTAAAACTTCAAAAATCTGTCCCAAAGGAATAACAATTTCAAAATTAATAATAAAAAATAATGTTTTGAAAAATTACCAAAGAACTGAATAAGAATATGATATTTAGATGAAAATAATAAAATTTTATACTAAAAAAAAACAATTTTAAAACTAATTTTTGAATGAAATAATACCTTTAAGTTCACAACAGCAACACCACCTCTTGAACAATTCATAGAAGCTACGACACTCCACACATCAGCATTAATATCATATCGTTCAACGATTGAATAAAAAAGTGAATTATCTAGGCCACCAACAGCATAAAGAGGACCACCCAGTGAACAAAGACCGAGACCTCTCCTGCAAAATCACTAGTTGCAATATATTTATAAAAAAGAAAGCATTTAGTAGTATAAAATTTTTTACAAATTTCATTTCAACCCTTAGCGCTCCATGTTGTAATACGATGCATAAATATTTGCCGAATAAGAGGAGTCTTTTATCGCTCCGAAAATTAATATATAGTACTTTTTTAAAGTTGAATTTTACTGGAAAATTAATCTACACATTTGACAAAATTTTAAAATATTATTAAATGAAACTATAAAATGATGCACTGCTTGAATGGTGCTTGAGAAGAGACATCGGAGTGCTAAGGGTTAAAACTACGTATTTCATGGGAAATCAATGGCAGAGAGACTAAACCTTACTGCAATGAAGCCTATATAATAAGGGAATATAAAAACGCTATAATTCTAGCACCATTTACTGGAAGATGGGGGGGGGGGCATTAAACAACTTATATCTAAGCTTTGGTGACAAAGTATAATATTTATTAGTGAAAATAAAATCATGCCTTGTAGATAAGTGTAGACATGTAATAATATAGTCAATGAAGGAATAATAAATCTACAGGAAAAAATTTCGGATTTTACAAAAATTTAAAATTGCAGAATGGATAATATTTAATTGAAAAATTATATGTACCTTGGTACTGACATAGGTGCTAATGCTGTCCATTTATTTGTTTCAGGATCAAACTCTTCTGCACTTGATAAATGAGCATCATTGGCGAACCCACCTACAGCATATATTTTACCTGCAAACAATATATTAAAAATAATTTCACAAAAGAGTACAATATTATCAAATATACTTGATAAATGTTTTTAATGTTTTATGTTGTTAAACCTAATGATTAAAAAAAATCTCCCAATTACATTCAACAGATTTATAGGGCACTAAAAGTAACAGAGTGGAGGCAAAAATGATTCCCATAATCAACATTGTTACATTATTGTAAATTATCAGATTAGTTAAAAAAACTCAATTATAAAAGGTGCAAGATTACATAAAATGAAAGGACCTGGTTTAAATTTCACTAACTGATGTAATGAGAGTGCATTACTGATATAATGTCTAGCATTACTAAGTTATGCTTGAAAATTTAATAGCTAACTATAAGATCCAATTTTTTCCATTTTAAAAGGCAGTATTAATTAGTGAAATTAGTTGAGATGCTTCAATAATTGTAATAGAATAAAAAATAAATAAAGTTTTGCAACATTAATTTTATAATGCATCAGTTACTTTTTCCAATGCATTAAAAAAGTGTTCTAATCACTAATTTAAATAGCCATCTTAAGGAAGATGCTCTTTTGTAGTATTCAGTTACTTTTTATACTAACAAATAAAAATAAATAAAAATAGAAATAAAGGCAGCATATGAAAAGCAAGGAAATATATAAAGATTAAAATCAGGTACTAGATACCATCTAATAAAATGTTGATTTTTTTTCTTTCTATTCTCCAAAGAAGTAGGCATTCCACAGAATAATAAAATTTAGTTTCCCTATTCTATTTTCAGTGCATAGAATTTGGTAATACTTCAAATGTTCTGTATGTTTTAAATAAATAAGTTCATAACTATGATTCATTGTTCTTAACTTTCTTTTCCAAGAAAACCATTTTAACATTTTTTTTTGTAGTTATTTACTTTCTTTTTGATTTTTGAATGATTCAAATATATATTTTATAACTTTCTGTTTCAAATAGATCTCAACAAATAAATGAATACAAATGAATGAAAATTAAAAAAATTGAAAATGTACAGCAAAGAAAAAATTACAAAACCTTTTTCTGAAACACAACCAACATGCCTCCGACTTGTTAACATATCTTTTAATTTAATCCATTTGGAATGGTACCAACTGTAGAACTCAATTGAAGAAAAGGGATTACCATTTACTCCTCTTCCACCAACACAGAATATTACACCTGAAATAAATGATTTTTTCTTAAATCAGAACAAAGTAATATTTTATGAGGAAATCAGTTTCAATGGATTAAAGCTTAATTTTTTTTGATTAAACACAAGTGTTATTAAGAAAATGGTTCAAAGATTTTAAAGAGTAGACAGACAGCAAAAAAAGATCTTGAAAAAGAACTATATCTATAAACTTCAATATCACATATGCAGACATAAGCAAGAAAAGAAGGAAAATATCCAAAAAGGCCACTACATTTTAAACACTTTGCAGGTTGATGCAATTTTCTACAACTCTTAGTGTGAAGTGGGTAAATGACACAAAATTATAACTAATATGCACATCTATCATGGTACATATTATTACCTCCTATTATTTACACTATAACAAAAAATATTGTACAGCATCTCCATGATAATGTTAAATACTCTGAATACCAATATTGTGAAGCATTTTGTAATAAGAGGATAATTATGCACTTTTCTGGACTGTGATCATAGTTTTTGCATGCAGAATGTAAAAATCAATTTAGAAATTATAACTTTTACAAGATTTTGAGAAACAAAAATTATATAAATTATAAAAAAATTACATGATTTTGCATCCTTCAAAAATATACTATACCTTGAAATATACAGTAAAATCATGAAATAATACATGGACATTATATAAAGCTTAATTCAGAACCTGCCATTAAGCTTGATATATAAAATACATGCTACATTTCACATTGTATAAAAATATACAAATCAAAGTATTATTAATCGAGTTGAACTAAAAAGTCAAAAGAATTCAGTTACCAGCATAACTTTTTCTTGGCTGTGTTCTTTCAGTGACAGGTAAATGTGCTGTTGGTAAATCGCTTACTTGCCACATTTGGTAATGCTTGGCTTCATCTAGAAGATCTCGACAGTCCAGATTTTTACGAATTAATGAATCTGATTCTACATACATTCGCAGGTATGTTAAAGGCATGAGAGGAAGCCGAACCTTTGGAAGTAATTTAGACAGCAGATCTTTTCTTTTATCAGGATCTAATTTTACCCACAACATTAATGCTTCATAAACCTGAAATGGAATTTTTATTTGAAAACAAATACTTGAATTTAATAAGTTATGAGACAGGGAATACATAGGCAGCATGTATAAATGCTCACATTTTTACTTCTACATGAAACTAGAAAACATGTAAATTTGTAATGTCTGCTTTTCAGCAGAATTTAGTTTTATTTTGAAAATTAGTATTTATTTTTTGAGATTTTCTTTAGTATTTTGAAATGAAACATATCCTAAATTATATATAATTTCATAGAACAAATGCATGATGCTCTGATATAGTACAAGAATATAAAAAATTACATAAAAATGAAACAAGCATATTCAATTGTAAAAATAGCTAAGAAATCAACAGAAACGTCCTGAGATGAATATAGACTATTTATTAAGAAAAAAAAAATCTTTTTATAACCAGCATTAAATTATATATATGTAACACTCAAGATATGGTTTCATTTTAATATGCATAACCATGTGGCAAAACAAACAATACATTTTTTTTCTTACCTCTATTTCTTCATTAACAAATAAATCTTCAGATGATATAAGTTCTTCTAGATGCTTGGCAGAGATATATACAAAATCACCATCTGGAACAATTTTTTTAAAATTATATTTTATGAAAGAGTCAGCCCTTCTGACTAAGACTGATTGTCCAAACCTTTCAGCCATTTCTCTAATTCTAATAACAGTGCCTTCATAAAATTTTGCACTTATGAATTCGCAGCATGCTTCAGCTAAATAATCAAACTGAAGAACTGATGAAGCTTTCAACAATTCTTCAACATTTGATTTATCAATGTTCACTTTTCCAGTATATGCAAATTTTATGAGCGCTTCCATTGTTACCTCATCAATATCTCCAATAGTTATCACATTTTGCTTGCTTTCTGCTAAAGGTGAGGTGAACATGGCTTGAAAGTATGGACTGCAACTGGCTAATACATTGCGGTGGCATTTAAATGATTTACTTTGTACTTGAATAACTACATCACATAAAATTTCGTTCTGGAGAAATTCAAAGAGTTTCTTAAAGGATGTTTGTAACATCCTAGGAATTTCTGTTGTTTCTTTGGATTCAATCAATATGTCTCCCATTGTAAGGCATAAAGACTGACAGATGAGCTATATTCTTGGAAATCTGTAAAGAAACAAAATATTGATATTGAATACAATGTTACTTCAGGAAAATGAGGATGAATCAAATTTAAAAAATAAAAATGTTAATGATGCAAGTTCTAACAAATTTGTCAAATAATATACTAATTAGTAATATTTTTTATAGGTGTTTAAAAAAGAATGAACATTTGTACAACACATTTTCATCTGTTAGATATTTAAAGCTACTTTTTAGTTGTGTATACCTATTATATATCAAATTCCAAGAGATTATTTCAAATGAATGAAGAGAAACTTTTGTATTTAATTTTATGCAAAACCAATTTTTTCAATATAAGTAACACCATGCCCTTCCCTCAAAAATAAATAAAATGACAGGAAATTTAATAGTTTGATATATCAAAAATATTTAAGCATGTAAAATTTAGCTTGAAATTATTTTTTTAAGGTGTTTTACAATTTTAAAAATAGTTTTCAATTGTTATGAAAGATGTTAAAGATGAGGAAAAATAATATCCTGTGCAACATAAAAATTATAAGTGAATCCTGAATTCAAGTGATTAAGAAATAATTCTAAGAAAGAAGATTAATTAGAAATTATTACAATCCCCCCCACACACATTTGTATTACATGAATAAGTAAACTTTGCATGATAGCTAGGCTCTTGCTTTTAAAAGATTCTGTGAGGATAGAGCAGCTTGATAAAAATGTCTAACTTTTTTTAAAACTTAACTGGTCATGGCTTGAAATAATTATTCAGTATGCTAAATAGGGACAAAATAATTAAAAATTCAAATACAAAAGAATAATTAACATGAAGAAACAGCAGTAAAAGTAGATTTTTATAATATATTTTGATTTAAAAAATAATAACTGTCTGATTAAAATAAAGTTATTATTTTATATTACTTTATGCATTCATTTGAAAAGAAAATCTAGCTTCATGAGGTTGAAATTGTTTGTAATTTTTTAAAAACTTTTAACTTGAAAAAGTTCAAATTATTTGCAAAAACATATAAAATGCAAATATGAAAGAAAATATATGACAGCAAAGTCAACTTTTACAAAAATACATAAATAAAAAAGAAAAGTTTCAAAATGGAGAAGAATATATTTTTACTGGACATTTTTTGGTTTAAAACCAGTAACACAAGTATCATTATTCTAGTATAATGTTCAAAAAATAGGAATAGTCCACAAGTATGGACAAATTGGACATGGGCATTGTGATTGTCCCATGCATTTTCCTGAAAATACATGAGACAATACAGAATATTAAACTGCATAGAGGTAGGCAAGTTTTGCAATCTCCCCTTTAGATAATATGCAAAAAGACATCAGGTTAGAATCAATTATCCATGTCAAATTAATTTTGAATGGTCAGATTCTTAAAAAGAAAAGTAAATAGAATGATATAATATTTTTCCATATTCTTATCACAGATTTCATTGTTTATTCATGCCTCAATCTGAATTTTTCTGAAAAAAGGAAACATCTCAATTTAGAAAATGCACAATTAGGGTGGATTGCTTTGCCAAATAATTTAATTTATCAATTTAATGAGAGAAAAAAAAGAGGACTAGAATTTTTTTCCGGAAGAATAATTAAATTCTTAATAAACAGCAACATCAACTTTATTCACACACACACATATATATATATATATATATATATATATATATATATTATTATATATATATATATATATATATATATATATAATAAACCAAGAATGATATATTATTTTTGTTAAGAAAGTCTGCTGTTCTTTGTAACTACATTCGGAGCTTCGTGAGTTGGTTTACAACTTTTATTTTAAACAAAAGTAGAATCATAATGTTAAAAACAAATATGCTGGAGGATGTTTAGTGATTAAATGAGGACTTAAATTATATTGATTAGCAACTTGTTCTAGTAATTTTCTCCATGGAGCTTTATTGGATGAAAAATTATTTAATATTTAATTCATGTTACTAAATAAAAAAGATGAGCTGAAAAAAAGATGCTTAATATAACACATTTTAAAGAATTTTTTCAATAGAAATAAAAGCAACATTTCAGTTAGTTCATACTTTTACAGAACCTTGAATTTGAAAAATTCATAATAAAATATTCATCCAGAAGTAAATAATTTTTATTATTTGATGGAAAAGTATAAACATGCCTTGATGAATGGTCAATTACAATGAGTAGATTTTTTTTCTTCAGAATTATGGTATCTAAAGCCTTTAGCAATTACATTATAGATGCATTCAAAAGGTTTCTGATTCAGAGGCTAGTGCTACAACAAACCTAATCTTTTTGTTTGTCTTTTATTACTAATTTGGCATACAGGACAATGTTTCACAGATTCTCATGTAATACTAAGTCAATAATATTGAGGAATCATTAAATGAATCATTTTTTTTAACACGAAGATGACCAAATTTTTGATGCATTTGATTTAATAATTTAAACCTTAAGGAGAAGATAATTATTTTATACAAATTTTTCTTTTTAATTACTGTGGTATTTTTGACTTCATGATATTTAGATCCACATAATTTATCATTCTTTTGTTGAGTTTTTATCTATTAAATATGTGTAGTGATTGTTGAAAAAAATGAGCAACTGGATAACATATTTCTGTCAATTAGAAGAGGTATTTTGAAATTTGATATTTTCATAGCTAAAAATATATTTATTTTTAGGACCAACAGAATAATTAACTGCTTAAGTTTTTAGCCAAACAAGAGCCAAATAATCAGTATAAATGAAATTTTTTTTTTTTATCATGAGCATAGAAATAAATTTTATTCCAAGTATCAACTATGGCAAGACATTCTAATTCTGCAATTGCATAAGTATTTTCATAGCCTCTTAAAAGTTTTGAAACTATAGGCTATCGTGTGTAACATATCATCTCATCATCAAACTGCTTCAATATAATTACAATTCTTTTGTGATGCATCATCAAAACATGCCAGCTTACATCTGGATTATATAATTCCATAACGTTTCTTTTAAGTATTTTCCTTAATTTTTGAAAAGTATTTTGGCATAGATTATGCCATTTAAACTTATCTCCTTTTTTCAGCAACTGATTAAAAATATATCTAAGTTTAGCACATTCTGGAATAAATTTATTATATGTATGAACAGAACCAAAGAATTTTACAATTAATTTTGTATTGGTAGAATTTCTAAATCTTTTCAATTTCTATGTTAGCACTCTTAGAGGAAAATTTACTTTGCTCAGTTTCATAATCAAGATTCAAATTCAAGAGTATACAATAAAAACACCAAAATAATTGCAAGTAAAATCAATTTTGTATTTGGTTGGTATTCTTTGAAATTACATATAGAAAATTACAAAGGATATTTTACTATCAAAGAGCAGGTAATCTACACTATTATGTTAAAATCTATGTAGAAAGCAAGTTTTTCAGCATCTTTCAGATGAATAGGTATTTAATAACCTGAAGTGAAACTTAATGATAATTTTTTTTTGTTTCTGATAATTTATCTAAAAGGCTATCCATTATACAGAAAAAGTTCCAGAATCTGACTTGCACATAGTATTTAATTTCTTTAATTAGTTGAAATCAATCCCTCTCAAAGGTTAAAGTTACAGGAAAGGAATAAAGTTTACTGCATTCCTTTCTTAATCTGCTCTCACTAATTCTTCAACCTGACTCTTGTATCACTTTTCAACAGAAAAACAATAAAGCGTCAGGCTACCTGGCAGATCAGAGTTAAGTTGATGTGCTAGTTAGACTATTCCTTGAAGTTCCATTCTGAGTTCATCTGCCTCATACTGGTTCTTAGCAAAAACACAACCAGATTTTTTAATTAACACTTTTAAATTCATACATATCCTCTAAGACAGCCTGGAGTATGAACTTTTTTTTTTTTTTTTTGAATAGTGAGTTTTGATAATTTTTTCCACCCTAAAACATATAAATAATATATTAATTTACAGTTGTTATTTTCAAGTAATTCAAATCTTTATCGTTTTGATGCATATTCGGGAATCTAATTTATAGTATATTTTGACAATTGAGGCAAGTATAGTGTAATTTGAAGTAAAGTATGATATAGAACATATAAAGTTACTTTTTGTGAAACAATGCCAATTTTTAAGAGAACAAAAATGTGAATGTCCTTTGTAGGTTAATTGTACCCTGGGTAACTTGATAAGCCACTATCAAAAATGCATGGTAGGAGTTTATTTTCATAGTATCTAGATACTTTTAATAATTGTCAATTTTGGTTTTCCCTCTTTGAAGAGCGAATATTAAATCAAACCGAGTAAGGAGGGTTTAATAGTGTTCTGAAAGGTCAGATCTGCAGCCAATGAGAGGCACTACGTCTGCAGGAAGGAGGTAAAAGCTTATTTTGAAAATATATATTAGTTTTAGAAAAAGCCTGAAATTTTGTCTACATGGAGATGTAAATTAAAAATTATTTTGTTTAAAATTATGAGGTTGCCAATGCTGATAATATTTTTAATTTAAGAATAATTCTTGCAAACAGGTATTCCTTTTTCTTTTGGAATCGGCTTTCACAATTTAGCGTTTGAAATATCTATCATTTGTGAATATAGTTTTAGTTTGAAGTCAGCTATCGCAGCATAGTTTTTCCATTATCTATCATTTGCTAAAGTAGTTTTATTTTGGAGTCAGCATTCACTGTATTTTATGATCTTTTTGAATTATCTATCATCTGCTGTCGTAGTTTTTTCCTGGGAAATCCCAGTGTTATTGCCTAACTCGTGCAATGTTTTTTAAAAATAAACCAAACAAGTTAAAATGTTGTTTGTTTAATCAATAAAGATTGTTGGTTCAGGTATAATTTCAATCAATGAGGATAAGGATATTAGAAAATAATGCATACTTTTGTTGATTTATTGCCAACTAAAGTTACAACTTGAATTCCAAATAAAACATTCACTGAATTCTTACGAATTTTCTTAATTAATTTCAGTCATTAACCAGTTTAAACTGGTTCAAAACAATCACGAGACTATCAGATTATGCATGCATCGATATTTAGAAAAACAATAGGTTTTTGTCATCTGAAAATCGATTGAGTTCCAAAAAAAAAAAAAGAAGAGCTAGAAAAACTGAAAGTTTAAAATTATATATATATAAGAGGGGGTATAATGACTGATAGAGAAGTCTCGTGATTGTTTCATACTGGTTTAAACTGGTTAAAGACTAAATTAGTTACGACAAATAATAACTTTAAAAATAGAAATGTTCTCACATCATAACTTGAAACTTGCAATAGTAGATTTTATTCCTAATTTTTGTTTTCATTTTTTTATTAATGTTCTTTTTTTGTGCATAAACAATCAAATGCTCAAAGAAGGAAAATTAACTTTTTTGTTGTTGTTGTTTTATTTTCAATTGAGGAATACTGATGGGCTAATTCCTTGAAATGGAAGTTGATTTCTATGAAACTGAGGGTGTCGAAATTCAAAGAATACAATATTAAAAATCCACAATGAGAAACTTGGAAAATGTTTTAAAAAATGTCAGGAACAAATAGTTAAGCTGCCATTAGATGCAGGAATTATAATGATTATTAACACTAGAGATGCCATAAAGAGAACATTTTCTACAGCAGAAGAAACAAGTAGCAAGTATCAAAATTTAGGATACTCGAAAATTCATTGAGTTTTCTCTGAAAAGATTTCTTCAGTCAATTTTTGTAAAATAATCTTTGATTTCAAAAGAAGCATACACAGAGTTTTTTAATGATTTTTCTTAAGGAAACAATGCACTTCTTATACATTATCAAGATACTTCGTCAAAGCTATGATGAGCATAGAACAACAAATCAAAGAAAGCAGGAAAAAGAGACCACAAGGAAGCATTTGAGCTTAAAGTTTTAGAAAGGAATTTGCTGATACCATGTTTCGATTAATGTCGGGAAAAAATTGTCCACACAAATTAGAAGTTGAAATGAAGCCTTAATTTCAGTGATAAATATGTCATTTTTAGAACATCAATTAATTCCAAACCATTATATATATATAATTCATAAGTAAAACATTTCAATCTTAAGCAGGAACTTTTCAAAACAATCTAACACATTGAACAGATTTTAATTAGATAAAACATATGTAGAAAATTATTTCTAAGCTTTTAAAATAAACTTACAAAAGTTTAGTAGAATACATTTCAGTAAATAGTTTTATATCGATGAATTTATGGTCTTAGTTTAAATAATAAGGAATTTTTTTATAAAAGGAAAATTATTTTGTATACATTTTTAAACCTTAATCTGTTTCATTTAAAATGAAATTGGCAGTTTAAAGAAAGGTACAAACATATGAAAATCATAATGCATAAAGTGTGTTGTTGTTTGCTGTAAAAAAGAATAAAGGTCACTAGTAAGCCAGTAGAGCCCCCCTACCCGAAATTTCACAGAAAAGTCCATTGGGGATGCATCCTTTTCTTTAAACTGCTTGTTTAATTGCCAATAAGGAGAGTTTTATAAGGCATTTTTTTAAAGGATGTTGTCTCAATAAACAAGATTTGAAGAATAGCAAAATGCATTCTATGTTAAAATGGCTCATTAAGACAGGGCAGCTAAACAGAAACATGAATAGGAACACTAAAGTAGAGATTTTTAGCTTATTATGGAGATATGACAGCTAGAAAGCACTGATCCGCAGGGAAGCAAGTATTATAAACTTAAAAATTTATTAGTTGTATTTTTAAAAAACCTTTTACTGCTGTTTTACTTTTTAAAAAGATTTTAATGCTTTGCTGTGTTATGCAACTTCGTTTATTATATTGAAATATATCCTATCATGACAAATATTAAATTAATCACATAATATTGGATATTGTACTTAAAAAAATTCCCCATTATCAAACATTTTCATTCATCCATCATTGAAGTCCCTACATAAAATAGATAAATAATACAACTACATTCATTATCCTTCAGATTTCATATTTTGGCAGTATCTTCTTAAGCAAATTATATTTCAGTAACATTACCATACATACGACTTGGGGCGGGGGACACATAAAGTTTATAGAAGGCTACAGAATCAAAAAATTGATGAAATTTCATACCTCTAACATATGAAGCTATAATTTGATGCTTAATATATTTAAAAAAAAAACAAAATCATGCTTCTTATGATTTTATAATTGTGTATCTATAAGGATAGGATACATTAAAAATTAAAGAATAATATGTGGCTTTTTAAGAATTTCACACTTTAATATTTCCAAAATTTTTCCCATGGGAAAAATTTATTGAGGAAGAAAATAAATCACGATTGAAAAAGCCTAGATTTCAATCATAAAAAGGACAAATCTTTTACATAATACATTTTAAAGTATAAACAGAAGATTACATAGGTTTATATGTTTACCTAGGTGGATTACAAAACACTTTTCTTTATTTAAGAGTTTAATGATCAAAGAAACAGGAAAATATAATTAAAACAATGAGAAGATAGAGAAGAAAAAAAAAGAGAATACATTGGAATAGAACTTGCATTTTGAAAAGCATTAAAATCCATTCAATATGCATATTGAAGTTGCACATCAGAAAACAGTTTTCTCACCTTAAATTTACCAAAAACTGAGCTGAGATTTTTACAGACTAGATTTAGTCCAACTGATAACACTTTTCTTTCACTCCCATTCAAGACTCACCTCCTTTCTTCTAAAATTATATTTATTTTTTCTCATTCGCAGCTTTTAAATTACTCCACTGGAAACACATCTGGTCCAATATTTTTTAATATATTCATTTTTAAAAATTTCTATTAAAAACTATTCTAAAAATACATCAACAACTTTCTGAAATACAGTTTAGATAACGACAATTAAAAATTTGCAATCACATAGTGGTAAAACTATTTAAAAATAATTCGTTTGAGAAATATTATTTTACAACACTATTAATGTCTGAGTTTATAAGCAATTATAGCTGATATGTAACGTATTACATGATTTAGATAACATTATTAATGCATATAACAGTTAAATAAGCAAATTTAAGAAAATAGAATGATGTAACAAAAATATGCTAGAAACAGTTTCTTATCACAATGAAGATAAAGTTATACATGATATATGCACGGAGCCCCCTTTCCTCCCCCCCCCAAAAAGTTATTCATAAAATAATGAATTATGTCAACCCTGAATATTAAGAAGTACAAAAAGTATAATTAAATAATGAAATGAATAAATTTATATATAAATTGCTCAAGATATTAAAGATGTTATAGAATTATTATATAAAAGAAAATGAATCTATTCCAAATTAAGCTAAAAAAATGGTGAAATCAGAGTTTCTGCAGAAATTTATACCTTTTTATTATATAAGTGTGTTTTACAAAGACAGAAAACATAAACTGTAGCTACTTCATTAACAGGTATTTTCTAACTGCACTACATCCTGTTTGTTTTAATCAATAACTAACTTGAATTCAAGCAACATAATATTTCATCATATTCATCGATAATAATATGATTAAATGATAAGAGACTACATCATAGAAAATTTTAAAATTTCTCATTAATATTCTCCCTATTATTACCTACTATCTTTCAGCCTCATCATAGAATTTCAAAATCAATTATCCTACAGAGTGGTAAAAGAATTAAAGAAATATATTTAAAAATGAATCTCAAATTTTATTGTTTATTTTGATAGAAATAATGAAGAAAGTTTATATTCAGAACGATCTTTTATAAAATAAGCTAATCAATTAAAATAAAAAGTTCTGTATAATAATTAATTCTACTTTCAGTTTTAAACAGGCTTTTAATACAATAACTAGAGCACTACAGAAAAGAATATTAACACACTTCAAATTGAAAACAGAACTAAAAGATGCAAATAAATGGTAAATTTTTTTTATTTTATGATACAGAAATGAATTACTGTGCATTATGGTTAAATTTTAGAGATGTGATGTTCTGTGTTTAATACATATAGGAATTTAAAAATACATTTACAAAAGGCGAACATTACAAACTTTATAGCATATATTCTGTTCTATGTCACAACAATTATAATAATATTCCATAACGTTTTAAATTTATGGATCAAACAAATTCTGAAATTAACAAAAATATTATTATACCCTAGTTTTGATTCCTGTACATAAAATATTGGTTCTTGTAATTTCGAAAACGGAATTTAGAATTTCATTAACATTTTCTCATGTAATAATTAAATTATTCAAAAAATGATTAAATACACAATTTAAACAACTTATACTAACTAGATAATAAGTCTTTTAGAACGATTTTAATTTTTAATGCTTTTACGAGAAGTTATGCAGGTAGTTCATGAAGAAAAATCAAACCGGTATACTAGTAAGTGAAGTTTAGTGTGCCCCTTGCTGCGCCAAGGATGCCAAGCTGCCAATGAAGATGCCGAACAAAATAAACAAACGCTTCTAAGACACAGCTACAGTTACCAAATTATGTATTAAAATTATCTTTAGTTATAAGTGTAATTTTTATTTTAATTCGAGATATATTTAATCTGTATCTGAGATTTTATTTAAAGTTTTTAACCTTTGGGATCACTATCTTTGCTTATCTGAACAATTTTGAAGAAGTTTTTCAAATCATCTGAGCCAGTCTGTTGTGTAAAGAGCAAAATTTAGAGAAAGCATTAGGGTTGCTAGAAGAGAGTTATTGAAAGTTAGGTTGTCATATTGGCAACAAACTCGGGGGCACACTAATCTCCACTTAAACCGAAAAAAGTAACCCATTAAAATGAAGATATTATGTAAGTCCTTATTATTTAGAGCAATAAGTAAAAAACAAAGTTTTCGAAAATTAATAAATCACTATTTACACTTCAGAAAATATAAATTTCTGAAACTCACAAATTCCGATCAATATCAAGAACTTAATGTATCCTTCAACACCAAAACAAACTTCTGCTGATTTTCCCCGCCGAAAATACAGCTGTTTGCAACCAAGAACGCTATTTCACGCGCGGCTCTTTACGCAAGTGCTTAGGTCGATTTTGAGCAAATGAGAAACAAGGATAAGTTGACAGAAATGACTCAATTTATTGACCACTTTGTTTTCCAAGTGAATATAACAAGGTTTATTTGAGTTGCAAAAAGGAGCGCACATTTAGGAAAATATGAATGCTTAAAGAATTATTTTGAACTATGAATATATGGCTTTGTCAATGATCTTCATAAATCATTCATATAATTCTTCAACTACATTTTCAAAGGCGGGAAGGAGGGTATGTATTTACGAAGGATTGTCTCGTCGTTTTTCACATATTTTCTGAACAAATAAAAATAATGAAATTTAGAAATTCGTAAAAACTTTTAAATGTACAAACGAAAGAGAAAAGAAATAAATATCATAAAGGCAGGAACATTGATTGGAAATAACATGAAAAATTGTTTTTGTACTAAGGGCACAGTGGATAGGTAGAAAGTAGAATTTATGGTCGTATTCGCCAACCGTAGTTAAACATTCGAGGATGATTGAATACTCACTGCTTAGTAAAAAATTCTCAAGACCACACCTATTGTTAAATTTCCCTTTTTTTAAGCCATTTTTCCTAGAACAAACTTCGAATGATCAAATTTTGATCAACTATTTCTTGGTCTTAAATGCCGACTTGTGAAACAGTTAATATTGTTTAGAATAATAGAGAGTCTAACGTCATTGATATCCAGTACTTAATCCGCAATTGATAGTTTTCGCTAATTACAAGAAATTCATTAAAACAGTACTTTGAAGAAAATAAAAATTGTGTTTTGATTTTATCTTAGATAAATTATTAAACATTCTTGCTTTGAAATTAACCCCAGAATTATATTATTAATTATACTAAGATATTTTAAGAAGTAAAATTGATCTATGAAAATGTTTAAAAGTTTTTTTCGATTCTACAAAATTTTACTGTTAGGTTTTACTTAAATTAATTTAAGTTTCTGTCCCCAAGGAAGAGTAATATTTTTGAATCATGCATGTAACTGGTTTTAAATTTCAAAGTTGCATATTATCCTCCAAAATTGATATACTTGGAATATCCGTGTTAAAAGTTGTAATCCGTGTAAAGGCGAATAATCAACTGCTATATATAAACGAACAAACACGAAGCCATATTTATGTATATTCAAAACATTTTAAAATATTATTTTGTAACACTGTATGCTTCAGCAATAAAATGTATTGAATATTCTTATACTATTTTCTGTATAATTTTTGATTTCACATCAATAGCAAATTTTGTAGATTTCTATTGTTTTGGAAGTGATAATTAATTTCTGTCTGGTGATGGGTCCACAGTACTGATTTTTGGGCTTATAAAATACTTTCCTTTTTTCTTTTTCCATGGCTTCCACTAATTGTAATTTTTCCAACATTAATAAATAAGTTCTTTAAATATCATATTTTATCGTGCATTTCATTGATTAGTGGTTAAAAAAATAATATAGATCATTTTATGAAAAATCAATTTATACATCAGATTTATTATGTATTTTTCATTCCCAGTTCTTATAAAATTGCAGGAATTTCTTATTTTAAACTTTACCGCTGGACGGATATTTTTTCAAAGTTTTTTTTCTGTAATGTTTTTTAAGTTAATACACTGTATCTTAATATTGTCACGAACATTTAATAAACACACCGTCAGCTTTAAACTAACAAACAGGGAGTTTATTGAAGAAAAGTAGCGACATGCAACTTTACAAGGTCGTGAAGTTGCCTACGACTAGTGGGTATCAGCTTTTATACATGAACTGAATATTCCAGAAACAACTAATTTACGTAATAAAGTAAGGTCTAGAATGTTAGAGAACATATGGAAACAAACTAAAAATCCACACTTCGGATATAACAGTCATGCTGAGAGTCGAACCTGCAAACTCAGGATTTGGATCTCGTGCTTTCACCATTCGGCCACTAAGCTCGTGGTAAACTTTCTTTATGCGGCAATATATTCATTACATTGTATTCAATGTGATACCAAGAAAATGCCGACGATAGTGATGGAAATATTGTCCGCAAGCGAAATTCAATCAATCATGTAAAACTTTAAAGTGACGTCACGATAACGTCATTTTTTGCTGACGGAAAGTGCTGACGATAGTTTGCCATGTGATAAGGCCTTTAGATGTTGAACCATTGAGAGTCCTTTCCTGAATCCGAACTGGAATGGGACCAGTCCCCCTTCAGTGGCTACTTCTAGTCTGTTCAATATTATGCTTTCAACTATTTTGCTAAGTGAGGATAGTAAGCTTATTGGGTGGTAGTTTTCAGGTTTTGCGGATCCTTGCCTCACTCGGGGGATTTATCTTCTTCGAAAGTCCATGGCAGTTTCTTAAACAGTTCCTACAGGAGAGGTAATGGGAGGAGCATAATGAAGCTCAAGTTTCTATTGGCTGTCAGGATGCAACTGACAGGGCTACTAAGAAGGGGGTAAGCTGATAGAGAAAGTTAGTTTAAAGGCCTTATCACACGGTGAAATTTCGACAGCACTTTTCCGTTTCTACCCTCAAAAACCGGTCAGGCAAATTTCATAATCGACAACTTTATCGAACCTGTTCGAAAATGTTATCGGAAACGAAATTCAACCAATCATGTGAAACTTTGAAGTGACGTCACTTTCCTGGTCGTTTGCTGATGGAAAGTGCAGAAGATATCTTGCCGTGTGATAAGGCTTTAAGAAATGATAAAAGTTAAGGTATCCGACTACATTCGAAGAAAATTTTTTTTAATTGGATTTTTTAAAAACAATTTAAAACTATAGTTTTTAGATATATTGTCAATTATTATTCAAAATGCTATAAATACAGCAACATTATTTGAAAAATATAATATATTTTGAGAAATAGGAAAATTTGTGGTAAATTTTAATGAAATTTAACCAAAACTGTCAACACTCTACACAAAATTGTAATCTTACTTTTCTTTGAACCAAGTTACAGAATATAATGATGAATGAAATGTACCAAAATCTAAGGAAAAACTTAAGATGCAAAGAAGTTATGGGTGAAAATATAAGTATATATGCATTTTGTCCATAAATTTAAAACTTAATTTTTCTAAAAACACCTATAAATGAAAATGTATTTCACCAACAGTAAAACTTTTGGTTCATTTCATTGCCCATATTATTTAAAACTCCCGATGAAATTTTTATGTGAATACCTTTATCAATTTTTGAGATATTATGCTAACGGCGAAAATTTTTTATGAACATTAAAGTTTTGAGAAAATTGAGGAAAAATTTTAGCTGAAAAAATATGTGATCCTGGATGATAGGTCAGGCCTTCCTTTTTCTAGAAAAGGTAAATTGTTTTGAAATGAGGAAATTTTGAACTACAAGAAATAACAATAAAATAATTCGCTAGTGTAGTCGATAACCAGTGTTTTTAACGTAGTCGGATACATTAAGTAAATAATTTGAAAAAATTAAATAAGAAAAAGGGGAATTTAAAGAAGAATATTTCGAGCTGTTTTAATTAGTGGATTTGGAGTCTATTTTGGTATAGAGAGAATAGCTTTGTTATCAGGAGAGTCAAGATAAAAAAAAAATTGGCAAGTTTTTTGATAAACTTTTTTAATGGGGAAACAAAAAGTCTGCTGCAGATGTTTCACGTTCATCTTATAGTCTCATTCTTGCTAATTTCCAAGCTGCAAGAATGGTAGCTAAATGATTGGCCAATGATCGCATTGCTTGGGTAGAATTCGTTCATATTTCCAAGAAGTCAATATCAAGCAGGCCCCATATCGGATTCTGACAATATCTTTTTTCTCTCTCTTCTGAAAATCTTTCTACCTGAGCATACTCCAACGGCGACTTTGTGCTAATTAGTAATCGCCCTATAATCGGACCGATGTTCCAAAGCAGTCTTCCCAAATGGCGCCATGCTTTACAAATATGCTTTAGGAATTTCCCATGAATCACCTGGCGTGTATTGGATTTTGCAATTCGTCGAGTGAGATAAGCTTTCATTTTAGGAAAGGTAGAGAAACATTTACTGTCAAATATTTATAAATAGCATATTATTTATTAAAATCGGGAATAAAAAAAGCTAACTTTTGTTAGATCCTTTCGAACTTGTTGACAATTTGAAATATAGAGTTGCACATGATATTACTATTGACAGGTATAAGCGACCATAAAGAGGAATAAACATTTTAACCTTCCTGCGGGAGTGCGTATGTGAGAGATACACTAAAGATGAATTTCGTTTTATAACTTTAGATCTGATGGCACTAGGAACGCCTGTCCTTGTCTTTTTTGTCTCCTCCCCCCTTTGACCTGCTCTCAGTTGTCGTTGTAAGTTTGTAGCGTTAATAGGTCACTGCCGATCAGATATTTGCATTTTAGAGATACGAGCTACCGTTCATGTAAGTTTCTGTCACATCTGATTTTGTATGATTTTACAAATAAATCCGTATTGTTTTAGACTGGCGACAGCAGGCAAATGCACTTACGAAGGAAAATGTTGAAAAAAAGTCCCCACATCTCTAAAAAGTGAGCTAAAATTAAAGGTGCTTAAGAGAAAAGCCGAACTAGGTATTGAATTGGAAGATGCGACGTCAGGGAAAAAACTCTACCCAAAAGAAAAGCAGACTAGAACTACGAAGCTCATTTGTGAGATTTGACATAAATTTATATGTTTGGAGCCCACTAAACATATTTGCTCAAATTGCAACGCTGCAATGAAATAACAATGAAACTATTTTCTTCCTTTTCATACCTAACTTTCAATTATTTTTTGCTTTTTATACATAAATTCTGTATTTTTGCACTTTATATTTTATATGCAAATTGTTCTGTCAAAATATAGACAATTTCCTTTATATTATTTTTAAATCAATTCAGTTAACCTGTGGTCAATTTTTATTGTTATTGCAATCTATGTTTATATTGTTTCTGCTTCTTTTTAAGTAAAAAATGTTTAAAGTAAATGTAGTTATTAATCCTAAGCTATTTACAATATAATTTTAATAGTTACGCTTTTGAAAATTTACAATTTACTATAGCGTATGTGGGAAATACGAGAGACCTTTCATGTTGGTATGACGGTCGCACCTGCTGGAAGGTTAATTAAAGTTCCATTGGTAATCTCTCTATTTCCTTAAGTGTTGCAATTCATCTCAGTTATCGTCATCTTTTCCCTTGTACGTAATTTTTCAAGTGATTTTAGCTTTAATTCTTAATTCTTATTTTAACTGTTAGCTTCTTATTTTGAGTGCTCTTAAATTATTGCACTTACGTTTCCTTTCCAATTACAACTTCTTTCCCTCTGTTAACAATAATATCAAATTTTCAAATGAAAGAGGTTTTAAAAAGCAGGAAATTACCCTCTTATATATGATATTATAATAATATTTGTGTAATTAATTTCATTTAAAAATGAATTGATTAATTAGGCTACAAAAATTTGTAGAATATAATAGTGTAAATAAAAAAAATCAAAACATTTGAATACTCCTATATGAATAGGTATAATTATTTCACATATCATAAAACAGTAACTTAAATTAATTTGAGTTATTTTTAGTATTCCTTACTATCTAAGACGTTATTACGACTACCGTGGCTTCTGTGTTGTCCATATGCTATATTTTAAAATTGGTGAACGTCATTATTGGAGACATGGGGGAACCTTGACCCTTACTGTGATGAATCTGTTGCTGTTTTCAATATTCTAGCAAAATTTCCCCTAGAAATTTATTACTTTGTCCTTGTAGACTGTTAGGACTTAATACGCAGCATAGACTTACTAAACGGCCCTGACAGCCCAGACGAAACTTTTATTTTAAGTATACTTGTAGTATACGGTTTTGGGGTTCGCCATCCTTTTACATCGCATCAGGAGGATTTTTATTAAAGTGTGATTATAAGATTTTGATTCTTCTTTGGGCTAACTGGACTTTAGTCATGATTTGTATACATCACACCAAAATATCCTTATGCTACCTCAATAATTTAAAAAACACTTTTTGAATTTCGGAGAAATAATATTCCCATATTCTTCATATATTCTCTTTCATTGCAGAACTTATTAATTCTATTTTATCCTTTCACTTTGAACCAAATAAAAACGCTCATTTTGGAATATACGTCAATAATGTGATTAAGGACTCTATATTAAAAAAATTATGTTAAGAATATCTTTCTTAACAGTTTGTGGCTAGTACACTGAAAATGTATTTTAAAATTTTTAAATGAAGCTTGATCTTTTAATATTAAACTTGATTTATTTCATTCTTTTTAACAGCCATACATATCATTCCGATATTTTACTGACGATACGTATACAGTTTTCAAATTGTTCCAAATAGCCTTCTATAATATAAAAATCGGATATTATTTTAAAATAACTCATATTTTTCTCATTCACGCTAACTTCCGATGTTTTACATCGACATCTAATTTTTGTGCTCGTTTTACTAAAAAATATCATCAAAGCAAAAGGAGCATCAGCACGTAGAGCGATTTGAAAATAAAATATGAAAGAGAGAGTTATCTTCGGGATCATATTCACGATTATTGATGCGGAATCTTTTCTAAAGCCTCCTTTATATCTCAAGCACTCTGAGAGATCAAAAGCCTAAGCAATAATAGTTCTCGCTCCATGAATTTTGTATGAAGAGTGGGAAAAGTGTGGAATGAATTATTCCAAAACTTGGCTTTCGGCCCAGAACTTTCAAGTTTCTCCAGATATGGGATAATTTTGACATCATCTTTATCATTTTTTTTCTTTTTATAATGGCTTTTCTCAATGATTTTTGCAACATTTGGATCGAAAAAAATTCCATTATAAACGTGGAGAATATGTGAAAGAGTTTTTCCATACATTATAAAGATATATTCCTAAAATTTTGGAATGACGAATTTCTAAGGCACTGACATATTTTAATACTTGAGAAAGAACGCTTCTAAAAACAAAAGAGCTATGTTTTTTTCGCGTGTCACAAAAAATCTGTCATCGAATTTCAAAAAAACACCTGCGTTTCTACTCCGATATTACTCAGCGAATAAACTTTTTTTTTTTTGCGTTACTGTGCTAATTCACAGAATGTCGCAAGTGGCCAGCCCTTTTTCGTAAAAGGTTTTTACTCTTTATTTTTATTTAAATACTCAAGATATTTAATCACAGAATGGTTCCAATGGAAACGTCAGAAAATTAAAATTCTTTTGTTGTTGTTGTTGTGAAACAAAATATTTCAAGCTGTTTATCCACTATCATAACAAATACAATCTTACATAAGTGAGGATACACGATTTTGCCATTCAAAGCGGATTAAGCAGTCACGTTATATAAAAAGTAATTAATGGGAACATATATACTGAGAACATGATTTTTAAAAATTTATTTTGTTCTCCATTAAACACGAAACCTAAAAAACAGCAAATATTTTATAGAAATCATAATACGAAGAGTTTCTGTTGAATAAAATTTATTGTTTGAAGAATTAGGAAAACGAACCAGTATAACTTTTTTAAAAGCTATCGACATATAATTATAAGTGAATAGCTATTCAATTACAAAAATATTGATCCAAAGCCTACTTTAAAGTATCACTAAGAAAAAAATTTATTTTTAAAATTATTGGAAAAACATTGTGGAAATCAGATAAATAATAGTCAAAAGAAAAATGCTTCAAACTGATATTAATGCTTTCTGTTTATGCATAGATTTCTTCAAGAATTTCAAATGAAAATTTCAGTTAATCAATCAATAAAATAAAATAAAATTCCATGGAATTCCCTTGAAATTTAAAATAAAAATAAAAAACTCAAAAGCATTGTTTGAGTTTTGCATATTAAGAAACAAGTATGTTTTCATTCATTGAGTAAAATGTCTTTCATTTCTAATTTATATACAGGTTTGCTGTTGTTAATATCACAATTTAGAAAAAGTTAAAAAATATTTTAAAAATAAATACAACTTTCTGTGATGTTTTGTGCTCAAATTATAATTCTTTATATTAAAGAAATTATGATTTGTGAACAATAATTGCTGAATTTCATTTATAAATAATGTTATATGGATTTATTTGTCGCTTTATTTAATTTAATTTTTTCTATTTAGAATGCCGATATTTTAAAATGCATATCTGGGTCAGTTTTTCACAAATGGCTTGCCTTGATTATACTGGAAAGCAACTTCATGTTTGATTCGAAAACTTTATTCAAAGTTAAAATTTAAAATTTGATTCATATAAAGATACAAATAAAAATATCCATTTTAAAAAGTACCTGTTTCCATGAAAGAAGTTTTGTTTAGTTATATTAACTTCCCGTTTTGAAATAACGCTAGGACTATTTTGGAACGGACTCTATATTTATTTATAGTGATCATATGACGAAGATAACATCTAAGTTGGTCCCTCCCTCTCCAAACTTCCACACCACACCAACAGGAAGACGTTTAACGTGAATCATACTCGCTTACACGGCGGCTCTTTGGTGAAATCAAGCCTCGAACTTCCAACCGTCAGGTTCCGAAACCGAGATTTTACCACCATGTCACCGTGGCCTTCTCATGAAAGAAAGAAACATGTTATTCAACCACACTTCATCCTTTTCAGAATGAGTTTTTTTTATTCATTTCAGCAATTTTATGTTGATTCTGAAAGGATAAATTTGATGCCGAATTCTGAAATATTCTTTTATGCTTATTATGCTCTGTAAAAAACGTTATTCATTTATTCGACACGAAATATAAACTGTCATCACTTTTCCACAAATTAATTGGTCTCAACCACAAAGCTTGACCGTTATTTTGGTTGTAAGTGTCCATTAATGTTCGGGTTCAGAGAACTGCCATTCTAAGTACTTTCTATTCTAGCTTCAATGATGCCTTAATGACTAATTAACTCCTGGGCTCAACGAACAAAGAACGATGACTCACATATCTCGTGCTTTCTCTGCCATTAGGCTGTTTTGTAAAATGATTAGTTTAACCGACCGTTAAGTGTGTAAAACCAGGGTTTTAATTCAATTGTAAAGATAATTTTGCCTAAAAAACATTTGTTGATAATTGTTAGAAAATTTCGAAAATTACAACGAATGTCTGACGAAGCTCGAGTTGGTTAATAGTAGTTGGGGAGGAATTATCATTTACAAGAATATTTTATTTAGTGAAAATCAGGAAATATAATTTTTGAGAGATAAACTTTACGGGTATGCCAATATTTAAAATGATTAAAATTTTTGTATGAAAAAGATAACAAAACAATATTAGAAAAAAAATTGCAATAATAAAAAAAAAGAAAAACTGTTCCCAATAATCTTGTGAAACTTTGTTTGTTTAAATTAATTATTTCTAACCGAAATCGCTTCAACATTTTGTTATGCTTTGAATGCAGCGCTAACACCTGCATAATGCAGATGTTTAGTTTCATATCTTTGTACACCGCGATGAATTTAATAAGTTAATCGACAGATGATGCATTCATGAATCCGTGAACAAATCATGAATTTATCCATCCAATGTTTTATAATAATAATTTTTTTTCCCGAGTTTACAATTTTAAAGCAAAATATTTATTATATAAATATGTGCTCATCTAGATGTGTTGTTATCTATTTAACAATATCTCGGATATAATTGCCACAGATTACTTAACGAAAGGTGTAAAAGAAAAGGTCACTAACATTGGATGAGTTGTTATTATTCGTATTATTAATTGTAATTAATTAAATTTAATTTAATAAAGTAAATTTAATTTTGAGCAAATTATTATTTGTAATACATTTTAAATGTAAATATATAGTTTTCAGAAGCATTTATTTTTCTTTCGTTCGAGACAAAAGTTTCAGAGAATGCACAAAAAAAACTGCATTTGCTTAAAAAAAAAACAAAAAAACAGTGGAACTGGCCTTTGCGAAACTTTCTCGCATTCTCTGTAATTAAGGTTTTATCCCTGAAACGCCTAGCACTGCACGTTTGCAGTAGTTACAAAATACTATTTTTTGGCGTGAATTTAATATTTTTAGTGAATATATCATGTGATTCTTGGAGAGGTTTGGGCGATTAATACTTTGCAGGCGGTTAATAGTATACGAAAATCGAATTTGCGTTTAGACGTTTTATTCAATCGATTAAAACTAAAATGAGAAGCAGAACTAAAATTGTGGTCACAAAACCACATAATAAATTTAACAGATTTTAGTCATTGCGTTTTGAATTATCATGTTTACATACATCTGAAACTACAGATAGACGAACATTAAATCTCTTAATGCATTTGGCTTAAAATTTTATAAATGTTAAATATGCATACCAAATTTTGTCTATCTATCTCTGTTTTTTTGTAGTTAATTTGATAGCCTGTCTTGGAACAGAGCAGAAGAAAGAGATTTTGCTCAAAATTTGATAGAAATCTAAAAATTTGGTGTAAAAACCATAGACAAAATTTCATTCGTCTTGCTCAAAACGAATGTGAGTCATGTTTGTCACAAAAAGACAGATTGACAAACAAATTTAGTATCAAAAATATGTTTTTCGAAAGCAGGGAGGTCTGAAACATGGTCAAAGTCTCGAATTCGAATTTTTTAACCATTACAATAATTTCTCTATACTTTATATAAGGGTGAATCCAACCGATTAAAACTAAATTGAGACACAGAACTAAAATTGTAATCACAAACCCCATAATAAATTTGATACATTTTAGTCATTGCGATTTTGAATTATCATGTTTACATAATTTGAAACTACAGATAGACGAACATTAAATCTTTTAATATATTTGTCTGAAAATTTGATACATGTGAAATATGTATACCAAATTTTGTTTATCTAGCTCTGTGTTTTGTAATTATTGTGATAATCTGTCTCCGAACAGCTCAAAAGTAAGAGATTTTACTTAAAATTTGATAAAAATCTAAAAATTTGGTGTAAAAACTGTATAGCAAATTTCAGTCATCTAGCTCAAAACGAATGTGAGTTATGTTTGATACAAACAGACATAGTGACAGACAAATATAATGTTAAAAATATGTTTTTGGAAAGCAGGGTCTGAAACACGGTCAATGTCTCGAATTCGAATTTTTTAGCCATTACAATAATTAATCTATACTTCGTATAAGGGAAAATAAAAAATGTGCGGCATGGTCGGTTACGGTTCACACTTGAGAAGTCACTGGTGACGGAAAAGAATCATATTCTGCTCAATCACCAATAATCCTTGCTACACCACTGCTAGGGTAGATGTGGGTTTAAGGAAATGTTAATTACAAAGGGATTTATAATTGGGAAATCGCATAATTTATCTAAACTAGTTAGTTAAATTTAATCCAAAATGTTCATACTTTAACGCCGCTCATACACTCGGCCAGTAGGCAGTGCATGCACGAAAATGGATTTTATGTTTACCTCAATTTTACCACAATTTTCAATTTCATAATTTACCACATTTAATTCCACAATTCAATCATTGATAATAATTATATTCAAATACTTCAATAATTAAGATAGATTCAGGCATTCCATGCTTGGCTATAAATTGCCGTTTTGGCGTTCCTGGATTTTTCTTTTCCATTGTATCGTATTAATTACATCGTATCGTATCGTATTTGTATCGCATTAAAATGTTGGAAATTTGCACAAAGAAACATGGCAAAAAATAAAAGGCCTAAATTTGGAAAATTATAGAAAAGAAATTTCAAATAAAATGAAAAAAAAAAAACCCTGTTAATTTCGGATTAAAAAGGACAAGGAGAAGAAAATGGCTGAATTAATCTATAATAAATGATCAATTTCTTCACTCTCAAAAAACAGAAAAAATTTATATAGTCTTACGCAGTAAGAAAAAACAAAAAATACAATACAGAGGCATGTTGCCCCTTTGGGACAATTAATTGCCATCGACCGAACAGCAATTTTCAGCCTTTCTACTCATGTGCTGCCAATTGGACTTCTTAAAGATGGCCTTGTGTAAAGCAAAAAGTATTCTTAAGCAAATGTTATTTGGAAGATTCCTGGGTTTAAAAACAAAAATATGAGAATGGTGAGTAATTTTCTAGTATCCACTTTGATATAGAGTCTTTACAAGATCTATCCTTCCGTTGTTGATCTGTTATGCTCTATTAACAGATCAGCAAGGGAATGATAAATCAAGGGAGGAAAGAAGATATTTCATCCCTTGATCACTTTGATATAGTGATATACATCCAATATCCAATATCAATATCCCAATATCAAGGGATGAAAGAAGAATCTGAGAAAACTTTCAATTTCGTTATAAATTAATTTTACCTGCTGTAGATCTGGCGACAATTTCGATTTTGATAATACAGTAACTGCTAAATAAGAATCTGTATTGTTAAATTGTAAAAATAATTCGGGACAGTTAAGAGTTTTAAGTTCTTTAAAGTTATTACTTATTAAACTTGAAACTTAAAACGGAAGAAACTTAAAAAAACTTGAATCTCAATAAACTCATTTCATTTGCTAAAATTGCTCATAAAAATTATAACTAGTCATTTATATCTGCATTACTTTTAGTCTAAATACAAAGAATTTTTTCAAATTTGGAGTGACAAGTACTGACACATGACAAGCCAATTATATAATTTTTTTACACATATAATTAAAACAGGGTGTTATCCTGGATCCTCTCAAGCTTCATTTAGTTCAATATTGATCAAGACTGAATTATATGTCACGTACAGGATGTTCCAAAAAGGTTTTAACGCGCTTTGACTTTTTACCTGCTGGAGATAAATAGGTAATTTTAATTGTAGAAATGTTTAAAATAATATAAGGTATTATTTTATAATAGTGAAATAGTCCAACCAGAAATTAAAAAACAAAAACAAAAAAAAAACCTTTTAAAATTTTTATACGATCATTCTAGACGAAATTGACCAATTAGAAATAATTTCTTTTACTGTAAATATAGCACTATAAAAAATAACTGTATCGTTAAAAATGACTGTGATATTCATAATTGAAGATTATAGGGACCATATGTTAAATTAGCAATCGAGGTATCTTAAGAATTGGAAGCCAAGACGATAGGAAAAAAAAACCCGGCACCAGAAATTTTTTCTAGATTTACTTTTTATTTTTATGAAATTTCTGTGCTTACACATGGAGGTATGTCATATTTCCATTCAAAAACAAATTAAAGCACAGACACAATTTTTATTTGCATGGGAATTCAAAATTATAACAAATTCGTGCTGGTGGGTACTTAAAGAATGAAATCATAGATGACATTTTTTTTAAATGTGAAGCAATCGATTTCTGCTCACATGATAGTTCTAAAAAAGACGGTGGATTCAAAATACGTATCGTGCAAAATTTCACTAGCAACAATTACAAACAACAACAAAAAAAAACATTGATTGGATTAATTAGTTATGTTTTATTTCATGTCCTCCTCAGTAATTTAGTTACATCTACATATCAGAATTTTGTTTCAGTTTTAGTTCAATTTAACAAATTTCAATTTTCTTATAATTAATCCAAAAATGCCATTGATAATTTACATATAGTCTCTGCTCTCGCTCTTTTTTATGGAAAGATAAAGTGGAATAAGTAGTATGCTTCACTTCTTTATAATTCAGGTAAAATATAGTTTTTCATAAGATCTGGTTAAAATGAAGCGAAAAATTTTCCGATTGTTAAATCTTGTCGAGGAGATCGCAGAAAAGTATAAACAGTATGATTCTGAAAATTTACTAGTTTGCTATTTTGTCCCCATAAACGTTTTTCTGATCTTATTTTGAAAATATTTGCTATTTGTATAATCTATTTATCCCCAAGAGATAAGAAGTCAAAGGACAGATTAACTTTTTCAAGTTTAGTTTAACTACATTAATATTCTGTTTGAAAATAACCTTAAGACTTTGGGACGGAATTCGTAACTCCAAGCCCCGAATGACGAAAGATCAGATTCAGATGACGAAAACATACGCTTCACTATCAAATTAGTTATTACGAATCAAGGAAGCCGTAATTTTCATTGCCCAGCCTGTATTAGATATTCGGTATTTACTTTGAAAGATTAATTGTTTGCGATGAATGAGCATAGACCATATTTCACCTGTTGCTGAATCTGACGGTCAGGCTTCAGTTGAGTGACATGCTTAACATGCGCGCATTAAAAGAAGTTTTCCATACAAAAGTCGAGCAGGCAGTAAACTAGAAAAACAAAAAAGGGCGAATAATTTACAGCTCTGTCTAAGAATAAGCATAGTGTCCAAAGGTCGACGACATACAGACAGGTCATTCCCGGAAGTTTTAAACGCATTATTAAGATGGGAAGTCCTATTTTTAAAAGAAAAATTCCTTTTATTTTGGTGATAACTTGAAGTGAATTTCTCCCCTTTCTCGCAGGTGGTTGCGGTTAACTGATTTCGCAAGCAAAATTTTCAAAAAAGATAAGCAAGCTTCAGATGACGCATGGTTGTAAAAATGAAAACAAAAAAACTGATTAAATAAATAAAGGCTTGAATGTTTCTTGCTAATGCAATAACGGCTGTCATAAAAAGGATTCGTGTGAATTTCAAAAGTATAATGAAGATCCTTGGAAAATTTTTTTACAGTTCCGTTTTGGGAGGGTGGCGGAATGATAGAGGTAAAGAAGATATGAAGAGTTAAGAATTCTTCTTGCTCAATTCTTCAGATTGAAAATTTTAAAATTTGATCAAAGTAAATAATTCTATAGATAGAGTGTTAAATCTATATAAATAAAAATGAATGTTTGTCTGTATGTCTCTTATGCGCTGCCGTACCGCTCATCCAATTCCGATAAAACTTCGACTACTTATTACTTACGGGATGGTTAAAGGCACAGTAAAATTAACTAATATATAAAAAAACATTTGAAGATCTATTTACCGCATCTGTTAACCTTTGATTAACCGCCAAATAACTCGCCAAGGAGACACAACAGATTCAGTAAAGATGCCAAATTCAAGCTAGATGTTAATATTTTGTAGCTATTGTATTTAAATGCAATATAAGTCTTTCTCCGAGGTAATAGTTTTATTAGAGAGTGTGTGAGAAAGGTTTAGGGGAACCAATCCTAAAAGTTTGAAATTTCAACTAAATGTTTATAAAATTTTAGCTTTTGTTTTCAGTAACTACCGAAAATATTATAGTACAAATAATTTTGCACCATCTTAGTTTTCAAAAAATTGTCTCTTCAAATATTTTCTGTGTTTAATAAAATTTAAAAGAAGATATTTTAATCGTGTTTTCTAACATTTAACTTGAAAACTCTGAAAGAATATTAAACGAACCACGAGATACAATAAAAGGTTTCCATCATTTACCATTATCTAAGAACATCAAGCTGTACTATTCTGAAAGAACACATAAATCTAATATATAAAAATGAATATTTGTTTGTAGAATAGAATAATAAAACTGAATAAATACTATTGATGTTTCTCCTTTATATAACCTTCAATTTCAATGAATGCATTCATTGCCGACAAGAAAATAAATACCATTCTTCCTATCATCCTTAACTAAACAAGATAACTATTTCAAGTTCCAAACGATATTTCCAAGATTATTTCTTCTGCGGCAGCAACGCGTCGGGTACCAGCTAGTGCGTAATAAATATAGACCAGCATTTATGTATTTAGATACAATCTAGGCATTAAGACTTTCTAAATAATTCAAAGTAGAAGCGAATTCAAACAACTCATTTACAGGTTATTAACAGAGATTTCTAAATGATTTTCACGTAATAAAACTCCATGGGTTGGTTTTTAAATTTAGCTGAATATGAGTTATGAAAAAATGGTTAAAATAAATCCCTGGACATATGAATTTAATTGCCTTTTAAATAAACTAATAAATTAATTCATTACAAAAATGCTGAAAAAATTTCAAAATTTTAGGGCAAGTGAAAGTCATTGAAAAATCTATAAAAAATCCAACATTACAAACTTGAAATAAGATTAGTGAAATTAAAGTACAAGACAACACTATTTTTTTTCGAACTGAAATATAAATCATAATGTCTACTTTGATCAGACACGTGCAGAATATAAAAAATAAAGGAGGCAATACGATGGAAATATTGAATGATGCTTGAATTTTGAATTTCCTTTCTAGAAGTATCGAAGAAAAACAAAATCAGAATGTTTCTTTGGTATTCATTCATTATTCATGTCTTTTCCAAGAATATATTATTAATATAACCACAAAGGAGGTAATGTTATGGAAATCTTAGTAGGGTATGCTTTGATTCTAAATTTTCTCTACAGAAGTACTACAGAAAAACAATATTAGAATGTTATTTCAGTATTAATTAATTATTCATGTCTCTTCCACGAATATAATAAACAGAACCGCAAAGGAGATAATGCAGTGGAAATCTTAGTTTATGTTTGGATTTTGGATTTTCTTCACAGAAGTATTGCAGTAAAACAAAATTAGAATGATACTTCATTTATCATTCATGTTTCTTCTACTAATATAATAAACACGTGAAAAGAAATTGTTTCTCACCAATTTCTTCATTGAATTTAGCAATTGCTAGATACAGAAAAGCGTTGAAATGTCCTTTAAAAAAAGACCAACAGCATAAATAAAAACATGCAAAGCTTGAATAATTTTGAATGGTTATGCCTGCTTGATCATGCTTTATATTCTGCTCTAGCATTTTAATGTACGAATTACTCACATTTTTGATCAGTGATCCAGATAAGTTGAAGTTGTGTTTTTAGCAATCAAAAATTTGCATCAAAACTTGTTTTAGCTGTAATGAAGGTATTATTGAGATTTCGCAACTATGTATGATGTAAATTAAGAGGATTATCATTTAATTAAAAAAAAGAAAGTATATAATTATACAAGCAAAGAAGGCAATTCTGCGAAGGCGTTGTATATAAACAAGTTTACATTAAGATACACTTTGAATCGTACGATGGCAATCAGAAAAGGCTAAAAGCTTGATTAAAAAATATGAGATACCTTTCATCATCGTATTATTGTAAATTGAAATGGAATATTATTAAACAACATCTTTTCAAAATAAAGAAAAAATAAAGATCCTGAAAAATGACAAAATGAAAGACAGCGTTTAGTTTAATTGATTCAATTATTAAAAAGCAGATAATTAAATTATTAAAATATTTTTCATTTAATCATCACGCTTATCTCGTACAACATATATCATTGTCATATCTTATCCCTTGACTAGAGTGAATTGCCAATTGGAATTTGTTGTGAGTAAAATTAAAGAAAATCATTTAAAAGAAGAAAAGAAAAAGAGTCTCAATGATAAAAGCAAATCCTTTTTTATACAACAGCAAATTATTTTTATGTGATATTTTAAAAATCTGATTATATAAGTTCGACAGCATTACATGGGATTACATAATCTTAATGTTTCGAAAAAAGAACTTCAAAACTTTTCGATTTTATATTAAGCTAGTAAGTCAAGGTCTGTTAATTCTAACAGTGAGAATTTTTTTTTGTGTACTGTAAAATGGAAAAAGTTGTGTTTTTAGTGGCTGTTTGTTCAAGATAGAGAAAAAGCCTGCTTTGCTTTTCGACGAAATTAGAATTTTCATTATGCTTGCAGTATCTTTATTTGACTTCGATTTCTTTATTTATATCAATAATAATCTTGAATCTACATTCTTACTTTATAACATGGCCTTTTAATAGAAATGTAGCGCAATTATTTAATTTTTTTAATAATTGTATATGAACAATTAAATTTAACAAGGTATGCTTTGAGAAATACAAAATACATTAGATAATTTATTATGACAGTTTTCAAATATTACTAGGAATTATTTCATTAAGAAGAATTATTTTAATTAGTATCAAAATACAATAACTTGCAGCAGAGGAGTTTTATACGAGAGTATTCCAGGGAAAACATGGCATGCATTTTGGAAATATCAATTTAGGAATGACTTTGAGAATAGCTGAAGTTTCTATGTATTTACTGATTAACATTTATGTTTAAAGTATTGCTTGGAAATGAAGAAGTCATTGGTATACTCTTTTACGTTAGCATTGTAGATTTAGAGAAGAATATAAATATTCTACTTAAATGAAGAGGATGAAATTTCCCCCTTATTATAAAATGTTAACAAGCTGTAACTGTTTCAAATTATAGAATACAATTTTAATCATTGAATAACTATGTTCTTAAAGTCATTTAAGAACATAACTTTCATTGAGTAGATGAAATAGTAGTTTATAAACAAAAACAGGAAATCAAAAATAATTTTTTAAAAATGAAATAGCATTGAAGAGGGGAAAAAAAAGCAAAAGGCGTTTCGTGGTTCCATGAAATCTAATCAGCAGCCTCTGTTCGTTGTGTGGGTGGGGGCAGCAATTCGTTCAGCAATTCTTCTGATGCCAAGACCATAAATTAATGGTATGAAAATTTTAAAGAAACTGTAGTGTTGATGATCTTTCAAAAGTGGCAAGTTAAGGGTGAAAGTTGCAAAGTGATGGACCAGCACCATGGACTATGCGATCTCTTGATATAATTTGTTTTTGCTTTCTTTTTATTGTGTTATACCAAAGAAAGAGTCTTTGCAACACCTATTCAGGACAAAGAAATACTGAAATCTAGGATAATGTGAAAGAACAAAGGTTGGTAAACAGACGCGAAAATTAAAATTCCGTTTTCGCAATTTGTTCAACAGCCTTCCTGATCTCAAATCCGTCAATTTATGGCATGAAAATTATATATATAAAAAAACTGGTAGTGTTGATGATCTTTTAAAAGGGTCAGGTCAAGGGTGAGAGTTGGCAAAGTGATGGACCGCACCATGGACTATACATTCTCCTTTTATTATTTCTCTTGCTTTCTTTTTATTGTGTTATATCAAAGAAGAAGTCTTTGCAACATCTGTTCAGGATAATATTGAAATTTAATATAATACGCACCGTGTCTAAAGTGAAAGAATAAATGTTGGTCAACAAGTGGTGGGAATTAAAATTCTGTTTTGACATTCTTCTTGCTGCAAAAGGGGAGCAATTTAAAATTTATTACTGTAATTAGCGTTATTACAAACTATATTATGATATCTATAAATTACATAAAAAATACAGGTCTAAGCGTAATTATTTATCCATAAATATTTGTAATTCAGAAAGGATTTTTTGAAAATTTATAACTCTATGACGTTCGATTTTTTAAAAACTGAAGCTGCGCAAATCTATTAAAAGTAAACTTTATGAGTCCAGGAAAATAATATAAAACTAATGTGAACACCCTTTTTATTCAAATTCATCATCGTTTAATAGCATTAATTAGTTTAATCAAAATCTTTTTTACTAGAGTTTCTTAAAAATGTAGTGTGTAAATTGCTTACTAATCAAATATTATATTTTCTGAAATAGATTAGAAATGGCAAAAAAAGGCAGTAATGCAAAAATAAACCACTGCTCTGGGTATAAGGTCAAATTTTGTTATTAGACTATTTAGATCAGGATTATTAGTTTTACTGACTATAAAATTCGTAGTCCTAAACAAATTTAGTACCAAACTAGAAGTCCTTGAAATTGATTACCGAAAAACACTTTTTAAAAATAAATGTTATCTTAACATTCTTTTAGCTTTTTCTATCAATATGCAATAAGAATTAATGAAAATGCAGCATACAAAGCCTTCAAACTTATTTATCTATTTTCAATGTCATTCACTTTTCACGAGCTTATTTATACATTTAAATATGTTATTACATATTATGAATATTATCTTACTTGAAGCTTGAAATTTCTACATTAGTGTTATTACATGTAGCTTGATATTTAAAACTGCGTAGATTATTAGGATTTAGAGGCCGAGTCTCAGTTAAGAGTAGGATAATCTTGAGAGAGAAAAAAATATTTCACCAAAAATCTATTATCTTCTAACTCAAGGTTAATTACATTTAAAAAATTGAATGCCTTTATGTTGCTGGATATGGTAATATTAGCATATTAATGCTCCAAGAATTGTAGGCTTTTATATTTTTCAGGTTGCGTCCAAGTCATGATTTTTCTCATGACTACATTTAACTCTTTCATCATGAAAGGAAAATATTAAAATTCTTTTTTTTGTCGCCTCCTCCTCTTTTGTGTCAGGGCATCCTTATACTTTTGTACCCTTTCAGTTGTATGGCGGTTTAAAAAGAAAGTTACCGGTAAAGAACCAACATTTGACAATGGTTCAAGTGTTTGAGATTCATCACACATTGAGTTTCTTGTAACTGCAATGCAAATAAAATTGCATGGAGGTCAACATGAAATATTATTATTATTATTTTTTTATCTATCGTCACCATCTCCTCGACTTATGACCTATGCGACTTATAATCGTTCACATTCACGACACTATCAAAATAAAGTTCAAATTTAAAAAAAAATGATTTCAAGCTATATTTAAAATTGTAAAATTTTAATGAGTGTAAAATTGCATGAAATTCAACATGAAATTTTATTTCCATGTAAAATTGCATGGAGGTCAACATGAAATTTTATTTCCATGTAAAATTGCATGGAAGTCAACATAAAATTTTGTCTATTTTATCTAACTTCACCATCTCCTCGATTTATGACCTATGCGACTCATAATCGTTCGCATTCATGACACCAGAAAAATAAAGCTCAAAATAAAAAAAATAATTTCAAGTTGTATTTTCTTTATACAATAGAAAATATAATGCAATAGAATAAGTATTATGTATTCTTCACGTTTGATACGTTAATTTTATCCATATAAATTGAATCATTACTTTTTATGTAAAATTATTACAATCCATTTGGATGGAAATATATGGAAAGTTACAAATCCATTTTACAACCAGTTTGATGTACGATCTATTAGTCGGAATAAAACTTTATTGGAAGTCAAGGAGACCCTATATTAAAATATTATTAAAATATTATGAGATTTAACTTTTCCACTCAAGCAGAAACGTTATTTAGATAGCCCAAATCTAACCCAGTCACTGCCATTTACATGATATCTCGTAGAAAACTGCTTAAAATTAAGAATCTGTAAATTTTTTTGGCTGTGAATGGGTTACGAAGAAATTAGAAAGCAAATCAGGTAATTTTAAAAAGGAGCTCATTTTCTAATGGGAAATTCAGTACCATAGAACCACACAGTGATAGAAAAAGTCTAATTCGATGTAAATATTTTTTTAAATCGAAAATGTAATGAGACAATCTTACGAAAATGAAATCTTTGTAAAAATTCAGCAATTGGCTTAGCTTTAATATTTTATGCAACTTTGAATACTAATTTGTACTATTTTTTTTAGCATTTATTTACTTTATTCGCATCTTTAATTGTGGCTCTAAGTGAAGAAGTGGACAACAGCCAAGAATAAAGAATGGGTTCTGTGAAGAGCAATCACTAAGTAAAATATAAATATTTCCTGTAATAAGTAAAAAGAAGTGCAGTAATTAAATTGACAGCAAATTGATAAGTAAAAAAAAAAGAAATACAGTAATTAAACTGACTGTAAATGGATAAGTAAAAAGAAGAAATACAGTAATTAAATTGACTGTAAATTGATAAGTACAAAGAAGAAATACAATAATTAAATTGACTGTAAATTGATAAGTACAAAGAAGAAATACAATAATTAAATTACAAAACGGATTCATAATACACAGATAATAGATAGGAAGTAATTTTTTGTTGAAATGAAATGAAAATTATTTTAAGAATCAATTAAAAGGATTTAATTTTTTTAATACATTAGACATATCAATAAATTAAATCATCATTTGTTTACATATCATTCATTAATTCCTGGTTCATGTTTACTTAACTACCCTATCAGGACAGTTGTCACAGCGTTTGAATTTACAGATCGAATCTCTTTTCCTCTGTTTATACAAAGAGCTACATGTTAAATCAATGAAAGTTAAAAAACAACTGAAGATGATGTGATATGAAAGTTTGGGAGGGCAGTCACCTTTGGTTACTATTTTCCTCGTTTAACTAGTCTGAAAATTATTTGGTGAATCCCGTGTAGTAATCGTTTAATATAAAAACGAGATGTAAATTTAAACCTAATAACTCAATTATTTCTCTTTGCTCTGTTTTTGTTGAAGTGTTATTAGTTACAGGAAGTGAATCAAAACAATTATAAACCACGGCATTTTTTTTTTCATTTTTATAGAGGAATGATTGAGGCAATCAGCGTTATTATTGATAAATCAACTCTGATCATCGAGTCATTTGTTACAAACACACATTTTAAACCATCATTATAAAGTGTAGAATTATTTCTATTAAGAACTCCACAATTTGATTTTACTTAATTTCATGCAAAGTCGATGCATAGTGTGGTGCAATAACAATCCCCTAACTCAAAGACACGAACGGCGTTGTGGATTGTTATATTTGATGACGGCTTCTATCGTATGTAGCGCAAAAATTGAAAAATTTGTATGTAGTACAAAATTTGAAAAGCGGAATGACGGCTCAAAGGGAGTGCACGTAATTTAGATATAGAATTAAGAATGCTTTACGTACATCACACCGTATAAATGCAACGTATGGAATTATTTTAAGAGCAAAATGAAATCAAAACCCATTTTAATGAGAGTTATCATTCTGACTTGATGTTAGATTGTCAAAATTGGTATGAAAAGACCATGCGTTTCAGATTCATTTTTCAGATGATCCTTCGTGTACATGAATGTGAAGTTTTTTGTGGATAGTAATTCTTCACTTTAGTACTGTATGTAAGTTCGGAGAGTGATGTGCCGGATAAAATGTATTCTTGTCATTCTACCATGGATCAAAACCACATAATTAGCACCCATTAATAACTATGCAAATAAAAAAGGTGTTAATTTACCAGTTTAGTCCTTTTTAATAATGTGTTGCCGTAGAAGAATTTTTTTCGATGATTAAAAAAGCAGTATGAGAGGTCAAAAATATTCTATTAGAACAGAACATAGAGAATTATGAAGTTTTGCCAGGGCTAATAATATTAATAAAGATCTACGGGGCTTTACATCAACAGTCAAGTATTCTACTCAGATCAATAGTACAGTGGGATATTTACAATGATCAGATTCTTTATTTCTAATTAAAAAACATCACAATAAAGTGCCAACTTTGTGATATAGGATATTATTTGATATTTAAGATGAGCATCTCGGCTGGTTACCAGTTTGCGGCTAGTGTAATTATGAAGTAGGCCGCAACTCAATCTGTGCGAATATTTTTCAACTTAAATGAGAAAGTAAATTGAAGTTAAAGTTGGCAAATATATTCTGTTAAAACAAAACAGAGGGAATTATAAAGTTTTGCAGGAGCTAATTATATTAATAAAGATCTACAAGGCTTTACATTAACAGTCAAGTATTCTTCTCAGATCAATATACAGTGGAACATTTACAAACATCATATCCTAATTAATTGAAAAATATTAATTAGGATATGATCCTAATCAATTAGACGATATTACAATGAAGTGCCAACTTTGAGCTATAGGATGTAATTTGATTTTTAAGATGAGTATCTTGAATGGTCACCAATTCGCGACCTACGTCAACAACATGACGTAGGTCGCATCTCAATCTGAACGAATATTTTTCTACTTAAATGAGAAAGTAAATTGCTTGTGAAAATAAAACGAAACGTAAAAATTGAGAACAGTGCAGATAAATAAGAATTTTCTGAAATTTATCGGCAAATTAAAATTAAAACAAAGTAGAGAAAAAGTTTATCTCAGATTTTAAAAGTTAAATTTAATCGGAACTAAAATCAGTTTTATGGAATTATTTTGATGTTAAGTATTTTTTTACTTAAAAGCTGCAAGAAGTTGAAAAATGAAATTAAAAAATTTTTTGAACAGTTTCATTCTTTTTTGATTAATTAATTATCATTATAATTTATTTAGATTTATTCATTATAATTTTATAAAGGAATACCATTTTTAAAAATTTACATTTAAAATTCTTAAAATTAATATTTAAAACATTAGTCCTTATAAATTTTAAAGTCACAATTATTTTTAAATAGATACAGTTTCATTAGATAAATAAAGTAATTAAGTAAAGTAAAAGTAATTTTCTCTGAAATATTGTAGAACCATTATAAAATTTAACTATGCAGTTTGATTCTCTACCAATAAAGAATTAAAATTTAACAGTATTCGGTTACTTTTTTGCATTCTTATGAAATTCTAATTGGATTTAAATTCATCAACCAATATTTAGATGAATTTCTACTGAGTTTTTCTACAAACAAATGCAAATGCATCTCTGAGCTATATTTTAAAAGATTTTTGTATTAACGCACAAATATTTTTTGGATAAACCTTAAAAACATAAAAAAGATCAATCAAAAATTAATTAAAATACTTCTCAAATCGATAACAAAATACGTTTCAACATAATTTCACTCAAAGAACAATGAATTTAAATGATAAAACATGAAAGATAAATGTTAAAAACAAAAACTTACCTTTGAAGATTATATCAATATTAGCTGAAACAACAGAGTATGTTTAAAAACAGCGAAAGTTGTACGCAAACTTCTCATGAACTCTTATTTCCTAAGAGCTGAGAGAAAAAGCACTGTCGATTTCTATACACTATCTCATCTGATACGATGACCGCAACAATGAGAACTTCTTTCCATTTCCTCGCCAATATTTGGCTGCCAAAGCCGGGAGAATGAGCAATAAGTTCGCCTAACCAGTCAACCACGACGCAGGAGTTACATCGCGTTTCAAAAGCGCAGGAACAGAAATCGATTTTCAAAATTTGAAACTTCTTCGTATTTCTGAAGATTGTTTGATTTTTTTTTTGTTATAACAGAAAGTCTGAAAGAAAATAAACCGTTACAAAGTCCCATTTAAATTTAATTGGAGACATACTGTTAAAAATTATAAACGTGGTGAAAATTTTTCTTGTTTAAGAATTATGTGTTTTTAGTCTTTTTAAAAGGTATTAGGGGTAGTAACCGTAGTCGGCTTTTTTTGTGATTTTGTACTTAAATTGCCTGATTCATGGTCAATGCTTAAAGATAAAATCGAATTATTTCTCAAGGATATTAAAAAAATCATACTTCATTATTTTATTTACATAATTTGAAGATTTAATAAACACTCTATGAGCAATAGATATATCTTATAAAGGTCACTGTAGTGAAAATAATGAAAAAAAGTAAACTGACCTTCGCTTCGAATTTTCGTTGAGAAGAGCAAAGACTATTTTAATCTCTTTCTTTTTCTCTGTTTTTAAATCTTCACCTTTAATATTAAATCTGTCACCTTTAATACACACACACACACACACACACACACACACACACACACACACACAC
>JAPMOQ010038150.1:1043338-1060603 GCA_026543055.1 Argiope trifasciata | reverse complement strand
ACACACACACACACACACACACACACACACACACACACACACACACTTTCTATTCTAATAGGCAAAACACTTCAAACTCAAAGTTGAAAAGACTAGGTTCGAACTATCAGATTTTTTCTGTTCGAACTGCTTGATTGAACTGTTTTTTTACTGATTAAAGCTTAAAGATAATTTAAATTTCCAAACTCTAAAACCTAAGCAAAGAAGTGAAAAATAGATTCCCAATTAAGTTAAATAAATGAATGCAAAATACAGAAAATAGTCTGTTTTTAGATCAAATGTTGCACATTTGTTGGAAACTGTTACATATCTCCATACCCAATGCATTTATATTTCCTTAGGTTTAGTTAAATTATATTAATGTCAGATTTTAAAGCAACACTAGGGTTATTTTGGGATGGACCACGTAATTTTGAAGTAGAGTCAGATGAAGAGGACGATATTAAAAGGGCACCCTATCTTCAAATTTCCACACCATACCAACGGGAGGACGTTTTGCCCCGACCGACTTTATGGGCACTAGGCTGATAGTTTCTGATCGAAACAGAATGCTCCAAAATAATATTATAGCTTTAATTTAATTTAGTTATACCAACGTCCTGTTTTGAAACAACATTAGGGCTATTTTGGGGCGGATTCGTAATTCTGAACAAATTCTGATGATGAGGACGACAGCTGATCTGGCATATCCATCTTTCGAATTCCACACCACACTAGTGGGATTGTAACTTTAATCATTGCCTGTAGATATCAGCTCACTAGTTAATATTCCTCTTATGTACAAAAAAAATGAGTCATTTTTAATGCATTCCTCACCCACAAACCCCCCATAAATTATCAACCACATGACTAAGAGAGTCAGGAGAAGGAAAACAGACCTGTTTCGCTAATGTGTTTCAAGTGGTAGAGAATCTCATACGCGAAAAAATAAATAAATAGAAAGTATAGACAAAAGGTCTATACTCTCTATCTAATGTTTTTTTAATCCAGCAAAAAACAAACAAACACAAAATACATTCACAAATTTGTTGTATTAAAACAGTCTTCAACATACTCATTTTTTTTCGAATCAAATCGCGAAGGAAATGTTCTTAATACTTGACACCTTTTTAGATGGTTTCAGAGACGTACCATTGCGCACCTACGGCATGAGATTCTCTATCACTTGAAACGCGTTAACGAAACAGATCTGTTTCCCTTCCCCTGACTCTCGTATTCATGTGGTTAATAATTTATGGGGTTTTTGCGATGTGTTTTGTGGGCAAGGAATTTATTTTCATTTGAGTAAGGTTTATACGAATTGGGTGGGTGAAATATTCATTTTTCAGTTGCGTTCTTCTTGTATTAACAAACAACCATATTATGGGGATATTAAATATATTTTCTTATGCAGTATCATTTTCTTAATTTATAAATGGTTAATTTAAATATAACGTTTCTTCATAATTTGAATATAGTGTTAAGGAACTTGCCATTGTTAGCTTTATTTGAGTATTACTTGTTTTTAAAACTGGTTATTTTTCTTCTATAATTTTTGTTCGTGTTGTACGATTGTATAAATAGTTTTCATTGATAATATTGTATGTTTTAGTATTTCCATAAATAAATAATGAATAATTATGTTATAAAGTGCATTAAAAAGTATTAACTATGCACAAGAAAAATCTGTCGTAGATACGCCGCGGTAGTCCAGTGAAACCCCTACCCCTTCTTGGTGTAGTTTACTACAAATTTCTTTAAGGTATTTTCTTTTCTCTTAGACCTTAAAGTGTAAATTAATTACATAATTTTTAAAAATTTAGAAAATTTATGTTTGTGTGTTTCAAAAGGTAAATCTTCATTGATTAAGATACAGCGCAAACGATGGTAAAGAGATACAAGTCTTGACAATAAATTCTCGAAAGGAATTCTGTTAATAACAATAATAAAAGCAAGAATAAGTTAGGAAATGTTCCTTGTCGTTGACTGATAACTGGTTGACAAAAATGCTATAAAAATCGCCCCTGCATACTTTTCAAAATTTTTTCTCTATCGAAGAAACAGATGGTTCAAAGTGACTAGATGGCTGAAAGGTGACAAACAAATGTCACGAAAAGATTTCGTAAGTTATGATATTTGTTAAAAAACAATAATTTTCCCCCTTTCTTTTGTTTCTTTTTTAAATCAGAAATGTGATTTCCTTAATTTATCTCTCTCATCCTTAATTCATAGCAAATTATGTTTTTTTAAACCATATTATGAACAATCTTGAGAGAATAGTTGTCCTTTTTGGAGGTTATCTCGAACCCGAACATGAAAAGTCTATGATAATAGCAAATAGTAAGTGCTTATTACAGTCAGTGTTATTGTTACTTATAGCACTTTACAAGCCAGCTGACAGATCTTTCAGCTATTTAAGCGTCTCTTGTTTTTTTCAGTAGCACCAACTAGGGCCAAGTGTACGACTTAGGTACTTCATGAATCACATTCGCTTGCACAACAACTTTTTACTGGGGGGGGGGGGTGCATTCAAATACCTCCAGATATAACAGAGAAGAGAAACAATCATGTTCAAGCCGGGATGGCAGATTACCAAGAAGATTCCCTACTCTTATGTTAGGACACTGGCATAATAGTAAGCAATATATTATATCCGTTTTAGCTTATATCAAGGCATAATTCCATACCAAGATCTTTCTAAGATTAACTAAGATTTTAATGATTCAAGACTTAATGTCGTTATGAAACACAACAACTTTTTGAGATTTATCTAGAAACTTCTAGATTTCTCTTGAAGGTTTCCAAATTTTTAGAGCATATAAAAATAAAAAGAACAAGTAATAAATTTTTTTTTAAAATTCAGTTCCTATTTATGTTAAGAAAGAATTTTTTTTATTTTAGGTGATTTTTATTAAATAATTATAAAAAATATTAATGATTGATTTTCGCAAGAATTGAATTCGCATTCTTCATCTTCACGTGAAAAATATTAAAATCCTCGCATTTTACTGATTGAGCTACTACCTGTTGATTTCAGTTTTCAATACAAGCTGCTAAAACTCTATTTAAAAATATTAAAAATTAATTAAGGAATTAATATTTGAAAAAAAAAACACTGCATTAACATCAAGTGTCCTCCACTACAAGTTTAAAAAATATATTTGAACTTGAGCGGATGAATAAAGAGTATCTTATTAACGATTAAAAATTTGAACAAAATATATAAATATATATAGCGAGAATTTGAACTAATAGTAGGAATTGGAAAAGAGATTGCATAGAGATAGAACAGAGCGTAGTACCATCATATCCATTCTGGTCACAGAACGGTTCGATGAATATGTCCCAGGAATTTTACTAAAGAATAGAAATTTTACAGAAGATAAAACAAAAAAAAGTGCGTACAGAGTTTAAAAATATATAAAAAACGATAGTAATAGGAAATTAATGTCTATGGTAATCTACTTTGAAATGGGTAGAAAAATTAGTTGGAGTAATAATAAACAGAAGGATATTATGAATTAAAAAATACAAATGATTCCTGGAATTATTGCATTTGTTATAATAGCATAGTAGAAGAAAATGAAGTCAAAAAATTAAATGTAGAATGACAGAAATATGTACAGAATTTACAAACATATAAAAAAACATAGTAATATGAAATCATTTTTCTATGGTTATCTACTTTGAAATAGGACATAAACATTATCTGGAGTAATAATAAACAGAAGGCTTTTATGAATTAAAAACACACACAAATGATTTCTGGGATTATTACATTTGTTATTATAACATAGTAGAAGAAAAGGCAGTTAAAAATCTATTATAAAATAATAGAAGTATGACACATAGGAAGTCTTGGTCTAAATATTATTTATTGTTCTTTTAAGCACCACGTTGCGTGATTGATGGTTATACTTGAACGTAGTGACAAGCGTTTTATGTTTACGGAGATGAAATTGCTTTAAATACAAGAGCTTCAAAAACGTTTGGAAATTTAAATATATTACAATCAAATGGATTATTGCAATCAGACAGAACTAGTGGAATTCTATTTTTATTTTAGATTTTAGTATTTAATATGTTCTTTTTGTGATGCTTGATATTCTTTTATGCTAGTATGTTTTTGTCGATATTTTTTTAAAAAAATATTTCATGTTTTGCATACATATTCTTTTTGTATTTTATGATAATTTCTTGTGCTATTTGCATGCAGTTTTGTACGTTTTTATTATTTTGTGATATGTGTATATATTCTTTTTTAAAAATTTAAATTTAGAATTTTTATTCTAATTGACATGTTTCAAATTGGAAACCTCTGTATTTTTTTCATACTCACATATAATTCAATTCGAATTTTATATTTCTCTTGCTTTTCAAATTCTAAACCTATTGAACTGAAATTTCTGTCTTCAGGCGCATGCGCATTGAGTGGTATTTTGTTCTCTCAAGATACCTGAATAATTTAAATTTCAATAATTAGTTTCTCACAAATATATACGGTTTATTAACCACCTTCTTTAATTAATTATTGTTATAAGAATAAAATAATTTCTAATTATAATAAATTCCAATAATATTAATGAAGTACATCTAAATCTACACTCTCATCAAATACGGTTGAATGAGAAAAAAAAATGGTCTAGCTAGGCCTAGAAGGCAATGGCGAAGTAATTCACTGTAGTTCTGTTTTCTTATAACTTTCTTTAGAAAGAAAACAATTTTGTCATTGCTTTTACAGTCTTATTTAATTCTCTTTCTTTCTCAGATAAAAACAAACAACCGAACGTAAGAGCAATCTCTCAGTAAGAATAATGCCATGATTGCTTAGCGTTGTACAACGAAGAAACAGAAAACAGAATCTTTAAGAATAGATTCCGAAAACGGAGATCTATGAGAGACTTTAGGGAAGTTTGCCCTAGAAAAAACAATTCTTGGACCAGTGCCATTGAGCAACATTTTTCTTAAAGAAGACTATTCAGAGGAAAACATTATTGCATACGTGACATTTAGAGATCAAAAAATCAATATATATATTTCCCAAAATTGTAAAAAAAATTACATATTAATAGGACTGTGCAAAATAAGGATTAGAGCAAAAAAAAAAATCTGGTAGGTGGTGCTACAAAGCGAGACTACGTTGGAACTATAGGAATTAGACTGTAATCTATATAAATAAAAATAAACATTTGTCTGTATGTCTCTTATGCTCTGCCGTACCACTCATTCGATTCTAATAAAACTTCTGACTGCTTATGACTTGCGCTTACGCGAAATCATAGGGTTTTTCATTATAAGTATCACGAAGCAACCCTAAAAAATTTGGTTAGCTACGTCGCATTAAGCTTTGTTAGTATAGCATTTTTATGCTAATCCTAAATTAAAGCCTCTTTCTATGCGAAAATGCGATAACTGAAGTGTATGAAAGTTAGATTAGTTTTTATGTTTTATGTAGTTTTTTTGGCAAAAGAGCCATGTTTTACTATACTGCGCCAATCGAAAGGTAAAAATATAATAGGTATTTTTTAATAGATCTGATTTGTTGAAAAAATACAAAAGGGATCAGATAAAACTGTGTAAAATTGATGTAAAGAATTGTTTTGGCACCTTGAAATTTATATCTATGTGTCATGAAAATTTTATACAATGATGTAAAAAACAAGAACTTAATTAGCAATGCTTAACACAAACAGAATAAAAACAACTAAATGCACGTAAAAAAAACAATAACTATTAAGAATTTGAAAATATTTGGGTGTTATTTTTCCCCCGTATGAAAGTTCGAAGAATCTAAGCCTAATCATATATGGCTATTATACTTTGTCAAATAAAATGAAAAATTGACATTTATTACCAATCTATTGTATTACTGATATTCCATTTTATTTCATTAGAGATTGCATGTATTTTGAAAGGATTCGACTTTTTTTGTGTTCCAGTTCGAGTTTTCCATAAAAAGTACAATAAGTATATTTTTCATTCTTTTAAAGATTAATATCTAAGTACTAATTTTTCATTTTTTTATACTTCATCATTTTTATTTTTATTTTCTTCCTTTAAAATTGGTTTGTTTTCTGAATTATTGAGCTTTTTAAATGTTATGCTTGATAAACTTTTACAATGTATTGAATACAATTTTTGTATTTAATTTTTAAAAGATCATATGAATTTATTTTTTAATTATAAATTTCTAATTGGTTTCTATATTTAAAAAAAATTCTGAGTTTTTCGTTTATTCCTATCTCAACCAGATGCACACGCACAAGCACACAAACGATCTCTAGCGATTAATAAATTATTCCAAAATATAGTTACATGCAATTTTTTCAGTTCAAACCTGCTAATGAAGTAAAAATCCGGGCAAATAACCGGCTTTTCTCTGTTAGCCATGTCCTTCGACAAGTGCTAACAGCTTTCTTTATCTTTTCAGTGACGTTAATCCTATGAAAGATGTCGGATCAAATAAAAAAAAGATCACATCGGGAAATTCTAAAATTACTCAAGCAGTAATACTTCATTTCAAATCATCATTCTTTATTCCTGTTTGAAGTGGTCAAAGGCAAGGAAAAATAACCGAATGTAAACCTCTTCCTTTAATTTCGACTTTTAATTCCCTGTGTAGGCTATTTTCAGACTTTTAATATTCCAAAATTAGGTTAAAGTTACTCATGCGTGAATTATTACAATTTTAAGTTATTTTGTGAGTATTGTGGACTGATTCATAACATTATTTCACGATAATCGATTGCATTTCTGACAAATAACTCCATTTCAAGGTGATTAAATTCCTGAAGTTAATAACAAAACGGTCGTTATATTCACGGTTAGAATTACAAACGAGGAAATATTACAGATGCGTTTATTTTTGTCACATGTCTTTTTGCAATTATGAAACAAATTATCGCCTTAATCGAGTGCTTTGCTTATGTTTGGCTAAATGAAAGTTCTAATCCAAAATTGAATCCATTGACAGAGGAGAGCGTTTGTTACAGAGTACTGGCGAGCGTTGAACCGCTCGTGCTACGCATGCTTGAATGAAAAAAGTAGTCAACAAAGAAGCGTGAAACAGTCTAGTTGGTCCTCTTCCGACATCTGTTAAGGCTCGATGCCCTTAAAAGCAACCCTTCCTACATTTCTCTTCGTAAGCTATATTGTTTTCATAAGATTTTACGATAGTGTCTGCGGAATGTTACGGAGAAATTTCAAATCCGGAAGGCTTCTTCGCCCATTTTCTGATTATTCCCTATTTCCTTTTGTCGACTGAATGGAAAATAATCGGAATATTTAGTCGCGCGTCGGGCACAGACGCCGCATTTCAGTTGTTTTCCTCTTTCTGGTGAATTCATTTCACGGCACTTCTGCTACAAATGATGCGCATTTTGTCAAAAGATGAAAATTTTAAAACAATACGTTAGGTTCAACAGTTTTCTAAATATTTTCGCTTATATCAGAAAATATTAAACACAGACATTTTTTTCCGTCTTATATTTTTGTACAGTTTTATTAATTCTGTGATTACCGTTACTGGATAGGAAGGTGATTAAATTTATTTCACGGCACTTCTGCTACAAATGATGCACATTTTGTAAAAAGAGGAAGAAAATTTTATAAACAATACGATAGGTTCAACAGTTTTCTAAATATTTTCGCTTATATCAGAAAATATTAAAGTAAACACTAGCGTTTTTTTCGTCTTATATTTTTGTACAGTTTTATTAATTCTGTGATTACCGTAACTGGACAGGAATGTGATTAAATGGTGTCGAATAATAACTTAATAATAAATATAATAGTCGAATAATGTCGACTTCCTAAGAATAATGTGGGACATCAGATTGGCAATGTTCACCTCACGTACAGAGCATTATGTTGTTATGTTGTTATTACCTACGGCACTTTACACGCCTGCTGACAGAAAGCTGCCAGCGATTTAAGTCGAAATGAGCGGCTCTTGTTTGTTCCGTAGAGCCAACTAGGGTCAAGACTAGGCCTTGACTACTTCAAGCTTCACATTGCTTGTACAACCCCTTTTTACAGGGGGGGGGCATTCATACAACTCACAGATAGAAAACAGAAGAACAACCATTCCCGAATCGGGATTCGAACCCGGGAAGCCCAGATTACGGAGAAGAAACAACAGAGCACTATACAAGTAGAAGACAATAAATCAAAGTTTCGTGTTTGATTTTTATAAAGCCAACATATGACATTAAAATATTTCCTGAATGTGATTAATTCACATATAACTAGTTTAAATAAGTATCGTTTTTTATGCATAGAGTAATTACTGGGAACATTAATTATACATTACATTCCAAATTTCATGCAATTTATGTTTCCAAGTCAGAAAAAGTTACCCCATTAATTTTGATTTCTTTAACGATGATTTGACACTTGTCATCGATACGCGTATACTTTGCAAGCAACATTATCAAAATGAATATCGGACGGTACCATCTAAAATATATTTAATCGGTATTAATATTTGTTTCAACATACGATAAAATGCTTTCTGATGCTTTCGTAACGACTGTACTCTTCACAGATGTTATACACAGTAAAGGTATTTTTTTAAGTATAAAGAGGTATCTTCCTAGAATCCCCCACTTTATTATGCATTAGTTTATCAAAAGATGGATGAAAAATTTCCGTGAAGGTTAATTATAATTACTTGAGTTATAAAGAGCACGTGCATGAAAAAAAGTTCTGCAGACATGAAAAAAAAAAAAAAACAGGGGGAGGGGTATTGTTTTTTAAGTATATAGCACTTATTGGGAACAATCCATAAAACGCGATTCAGAGATATATTATAAGAGATCTGTTCTTTGGCAGCTTTCAAATTTAAGTTAACTTTAATTTTTTTGCTTGATTATCCGAAATGATAAGCTCTTCGTATCTCGTCACAATTTTAAGATAGCATTTCCTTATCAAACTGCATTCCGAATTTCATGCATTTTATATTTCCAAGTCAGAAAAAGTTACCCCATTAATTTTGATTTCTTTAACGATGATTTGACGCTTGTCTTCTGTACGTGTATACTTTGTACGCAACATTATCAAAATGACTATCGGATGGGACCATCTAAAATATATTTAATCGGTTTTCAATATTTGTTTCAAGACGATAAAAATCTTTTTGATGTTTTCTTAACGACTGTCTTCTTCAAAAATGTTATACATACGAAAGGACTTTTTTAAGTATGTAAAGTGGTGTCTTCCCAGAATCATCCACTTTGTTATGCAATAGTTTATCGAAAGAAGGATGAAAAATTTTCGTGAAGTGGAATTATAATTACTTGAGATATCAAGAACACGTGCATGCAAAAGCTTCTGAAGAGATGTTGAAAAAAAGAGGGGGAGGGAGTTTTTGCAATGCTTTCATTTTAGCTGGAACGACAACATCAGAAAATGAAGCATATTCTTATCTTTTTATATGGGAAAATATAAACTAATCTTTTTCTTGGGAATTCTTGAGTTTGAAAGATTATTCATGTAGAAACGTTATTATCGTGTGGGAACATGTTATTACTTTGTGAATGGAATTTGTAAAGTGGGAAAAATTGGCCAGATATAGAGACAAATGTCGTTGGAGATAATTTACTATAGTAAAAAGTGTCTTATAAAATATTAAATATGAGAAAAAATTCCAATTTCAAAACTTTGAATTTAGATTCCAAATTATAATCATCTACGTTTAACTCTAATTACATTATTGAAAATCTCTCTGTACAAAGATTTCGGAATCAAGATCATGTCATATGGCTCTCCTATCACCGATTCTATACGAATAAAAAACTGAATGATTGGATCACCTCTATAATGACACTGGTGGGAACTGTGGTTAAGTTCTAAGGGCCATCACCGTCCAAGATACAACCCTTCCCTGAGGAAGGGTTGTACCCATCATCAAGAGGAGAAACCAGAACTTTTTCGTATACCCTCCAGGATGGTGAGAACCAATCCTCATGCTGGAAGTTCCTCATCCTCATTTCGAGGTGTACCCCGGGAAGGGGGTCGGTATAAAGATCAATTTACTTTTTTCAAAATACTTTGAATGGTACAATTACTCAGTGTACTTCATGTGACCAACTATGATTTATAATTCTAATTTTCAGCAATTAAAATTTTAATTGCAAAGTAAAAAGAAAAATTTACATGATAGATTACATGAAATTTGAGACAACGTATTTCTGTCTTTATTATTTTTTTTGAAAGAGATATGGTAGTGAAATAGCCAGTTTCTAATGTTTTGGGGATGAAGTAAATGTTATATCTCTTTCCTTCTGTATATTCATAATGAAATGCATTCGAATAAAAATAGTATTGTTTTCTCGCGCTTATAGAGTTCTTGATATTGTTTCAGAAAACTGGTGGAATTTTATTCTTCATTTTGTTGTCTTGTCACAATAATGCATTGTTTTATAAAGGAAATAAGTTAAGTGTCTGTCTTAAAGCACGTTATATAATATCACGCATATTTTATTATTGTTCATTCATTCGCTTTGATCTTACCGCATATGTAGCTAATTTAATTTGCCAGTTGCATTCCATAGACCACATTATATACATTCTGCGTCTGCTCATGCTATGGCACTCTACTAGCAATTTACATTGCGTTTCCATGCTAATATTAAAAATGTTTAAGTGTATATTTTGAATTTGCAATGTTAAAAAAATGACAAAAGAAATCTCTTAAGAAAGGAATATTTTAACGGATTAGAAACATATTAAGCCATCCAAATTGGCAATGTACTAAAAAATAATAATAGACATAATTACATTTCGGTTCTCGTTGAATGAGAAAGGAAAAAACTATGACACTGAAATTTCTTAAAAATTAGCCATGTGCAGAAATTATCGATTTGAAACATGCTTCATGATTTCGAAAGAAAATAAGTAAATTAATTTAGTGTCAAAATTTTGCGGGTATTACTAAACAAGTTTCACGAATTGCATAGCATCTTTGAGAGCTTTGTTTATTGATTCAATAAAAAAATGTATTCTTCAGTTAGAAAATAAAACATAAAACTAAAAGAATGATAATACACTTTTCTACGCCCAATTATATTACAGCAAAAAGCTTTAGTGTTTTAAACTGGACAAACTATTAAAAAAATTCTATCATTGCTGATTTCTAAGATTAAATTTTAAATGTAAGTTCCACAGAATTAAATAAATTTCAAAAATTTTACTAAAACATGCCTTAGAATCTACTCAATATGCAACAAACCAGTCTAATTCTGACATCTGAATTACACAATGATGGAAGAAAAGATCAGGAAATGTATCTGTAGCAAAAATGAAAACGATTTCAATTTCATAACTAGAATAAACAAAAATTATTGCAAAATACACTAAATCTAGTTTAAAAAAATGGAACATAAAATAAATTTGTTTCATAGAAAGGATATATATTTTTTAAATTTTAAAAATGTATGAATATAAATTTTGTATTATAATATTTCATTAACGATACACATTAAGAAATCTTTGAATTTTTATTAGTTAAAATTCCAGTTCAAAATTTCAAAAATGTTTCTCCTGGTATTCATTTCGCTTTTTATAGTAAAAGAGATGAATGTGGGATATGGCATGAATAAAATATTGATTCGGGATAAGGCATGAATAAAATATTTGGAAACTCATAAATTTGTTGAGTTAATAAGGTTAGTAAACAAAATTGTAAATTTTTCCTTTCAGGAATTTAGCGATATTATTTTACATTTCAACACTCGCATCCATACACAGGCATATAAACTCTGTTCTTGGAATTGGACTTATTAATTAAAATTTCAGTTCAAAATTTCAAAAAAATGTTTCTCAAGATATTCATTTCACCATCCAAAGTATACCTGTTTCAAAACTGATAGCTCCAGATTGAACATCTTGTCGATAATCAATAGTCTGTCACACATACACGCATTAACTTTCATTAGTAGTAGAGATTTATGCGGGATACGGCATGAATAAAATATTTGGAAATTAATAAATTTGTTGAGTTAATGAGGCAGATAAAGAAAGAGATTCCTTTCAGGAGTCTAGCGGTATTATTTTACGTTTCAACTCTCGCATCCATACACAGGTATAGAAGCTCTGTTCTTGGAAATTGATTTATTAATTAAAATTTCAAAAAATGTTTTTCAAAATATTTATTTCACTATCTAAAGTATACATGTTTCAAAACTGATAGCTCCAGATTGAACATCTCATGGATAACCAATAGTCTGTCACACATACACGCATTAATTTTCATTAGTAGTAGAGATTTATGCGGGATACGGCAGGAATAAAATATTTGGAAATTAATAAATTTGTTGAGTTAGTGAGGCAGATAAAGAAAGAGATTCCTTTCAGGAGTCTAGCGGTATTATTTTACATTTCAACACTCGTATCCATAGACAGGCACCGAAACTCTGTTCTTGGAATTGGAGCATTTTGCTGCACGCAGTCTCACGGAATGCATTATGAAGACAATTTTACGAACGTAGACGTGAAGCTTGATAAAATGGAGCATGACTTCATAATTTCACATTTTTGCAAAGTTTTTTTTATTAACATAAATGTTGCATGAGTAGTTTTTTACTGAGCAGTTTTAGAAAAGGTCAGTAAACCTTATGTTTATGTACTGTAAACCTTATGTTTATGTACTGTAAACCTTATGTTTATGTACAGTAAACCTTATTTTTTAGTCCGGATTAGGAATAAATCTGATTTTTAAATTCAAAATTCAAAATCTTTTACAGAGTTATAAGCATAAAAATCTTTGAATGCTCTGTATTACTTTCTTGGTATGTTGTTTTGTTTTCGATAAACAATGAAAGTATTTGCAATGTAAACAAAATGAAAATAAGCATTTATTCATGAAAATTCGTTCTCTAAAAGCATACTGAGATTCGTTTATTTCAAATATTATACATTACACACAATTTGGAAAATATTTTGCAGTCGAATGAATGATTTTGTGCATACATAAATATCGTAAAACTTAATTAGGTTGATTAATTTTTATGAGTGCATGGTATACGCAAACAATTTAAGTTAAGAACTTATGCATCTTATCATCTCTTATTACTTCAGTATTTTGTTCAGTTGTTCTCTATGAAAGTGGAAAGTTTCCTTCATTTTTGATTAAAATAATCTTTAATAATGTCCTTTAATTATGTATTTTTAATAATGAATCTTTAACAATGTAATTAAAAATGCATTAACTGCTTATATTCGCTGAACTTTCAAATTACACGGAATGATAAAACTCAAATATATGAGTGCACGGTATACGCAAACATTTTAATTTAAGAGCATTTGCATCTTATCATCTCTTATAAATTCAGTATTTTGTTCAGTTATTGCTGACGAAAGAAGAAAGTTTTCTTCCTTTTTCAGCAAAATAATCTTTAATAATGAATCTCCAACAATGTATTTAAAAATGCATTAACTGCTTATATTTGTTGAACTTCCACATAACATGGAATGATAAAACTCAAATCATATTACAATTTATCATTAATTCTTGTAATGTACAGTTTAGGAGGCATTATCTAATTGGAAAAAATGGTTCCTTTTCATTCATACTCAGAAATTTTTTCTGATTTTTTTTGGGTTGATATTATTTAGAAAACAAACGTACAAAAGATTTAACTAAGCAACTGAATAAGTGATAAACTTACAGATCGATAAACAGACAACTAACTTATCAGCGAATTTGATTTATACATATTTATAATTCTAGTTATAAAACCATAAGCAAAATTTCATCCATCTAGTTCTTCGCGTTTCTAAGTTAATATGTTCCCAAAACTATTGATACATAGATAAAATTACGATAACAGGTTTTCATCCAAAATGTGAAAGAAATATTCAGTTTTAGATATTAAAACCAAATGCAATATTTTATCTATCTATGCCACTCCAGTTTTTAGCTTTCGATTAGAATTTGACAGAAGGACATAATTATAAAATAGTCTTTCTGGGGTCTTTTAGAGGGTTCAAAATGCAGATTCATCAAAATATTGAGGTCGAACTTTTTGACAATTGAAATAATTTCTATTTGAATACGTCACATCACATGTACTATGTTCGACAGTTTCCTTCGTTTTCTATACGAATAATGCTTGTATAGACATTTTTATTCATATCTTTACAATTTAATATTTAGTTTTGTGCTATTTAAATACAAACTCAGTTCTTTCAAACTTATGGTATCATTAATAACATCAAATCTAATTATTGATAAATTTTATGAGGATGAGTTTTCTCAACTTTTTACTAACATTTGATAAAATAAGACGAGCTTTTTATTACAATATATTATTACATTTTATTATGATTGCCTTTAATTAGTTTTACTAAATAATTCATTATTTAAATGCTGTTTCAAAACGGAAAGTTATGATACTGTTTTAGTGGAACAAATTATGCATTACACATATTATGATCTACTTATAGATCCGTCTGCAAAGAAAATTTCTAATTTTTAATGAGAGACTAATTAATGATGATGATGTTTTGTCCGTATTACTACGAAGAGGGGATGCAGTAGCTTTTGAGGGTAAAGACGCTTGACTACCCCAGGGCAGAAGTTTGACTTCTAGCTCATATGAAGATGACACTCACACACTCTCTTGCACAATCCCTGTATACAGGGGTGGGGTGCTCTTTCACACATCTCACAGACAGAACACAGGGGAAAAACAACCATTCCCGAAGCAGGATTCGAACCCGAGACACCCAGATCACGGGGAAGAAAAGCGACTTCTGGGAAGGGACAAATTAATGGTGGGGTATTCATCCCAACTTTTGGGAAGGGGGTAATTAATAATGGGTTATTCATTCCCTTTCGTAAATTCCCACTTTTTTCTTTTATCCATATTATTTATAAAACTTGTGAATCGGTTAAATTCTGAGAATTTTTGAAATAACAAACATAATAATTAATTGAAGAAAAATCCCTTGAAATTTAAAGCTATATCTTATAAAGCAAATAGAATCGTTTCCTTTCATATCGTTTTCTTCTTTTCGCTTTTCTACGAGATCAGGAGAGGTGAATCGGCAGACCAAATCACCTGAAGGGTGAATCATATCCGCATCCTCTTCTAAGACAAACTGTGATTAATTTATTTATGGGATATTACTGTATTTTTGGGCTGCAGTAGCCTGGTTAGTAGAGCACGAGTCTCGCATCCAAAAGGTAGTGAGTTCTGTCCTCGTCTTGGCCAAAGACCACCCTGTTGGCTAATGGCATTCGGGCACGTTAAATATGTCATGACTGCAAAGTCCTCCGAGCTCCCATTGCAAATTATACCTCTGGGGGTATTGAATGAGGGATGAGTCGATCTCTGATTTGGATATAAATTCTGACTTGCAGATGGATGGATGAGTCCAATAGCCTCCTAAAAAAGGTTGTGTCTTGTGTGTTCAAGCAAAGTCGTACTTTCACTTTAACGGTGCTCGTTAACAACGAAAGGCGCACACCACTACCTTAATTCGAAAGAGCTCCGCTTATTCGGGCTTGGTATGTCCAAGTGGCATTAGACCCACCACCACTATATTTTTACACGTAAATTTACATTTTTTTTTCTTTTATCCATATTATTTATGACATTTGTAAATCTATTAAATTCCGAGAACTTTTGAAGTAACAAACACAATAATTAGTTGAAGAAAAATCCCTTAAAATTTAAAGCTATGTCTTATAAAGCAAATAGAATCGTTTCCTTTCATATCGCTTTGTTCTTTTCGTTTTCCTACGAGATCAGGAGAGGTGAATCGGCAGACCAAATCACCTTAAGGGTGAATCATGTCCGCATCTTCTTCTAAGACAAACTGTGATTAATTTATTTATGGGATATTACTATATTTTTACACATAAATTTCTATTTTTTTCTTTTATCCATATTATTTATGAAATTTGTGAGTCTGTTAAGTTCCAAAAAGTGTTTGAAGTTACAAACACAATAATTAAATGATTAAAAATCCCTTAAAATTTAAAGCTATGTCTTATAAAGCAAATAGAATCATTTCCTTTCATATCGCTTTCTTCTTTTCGCTTTCCTACGAGACCAGGAGAGGTGAATCGGCAGACCAAATCACCTGAAGGGTGAATCATTATCCGCATCCTCTTCTAAGACAAACTGTGATTAATTTATTCTGAGGGCAATCATCCGCTTTCCTTATTTTGTGAGAGCACTCACTCTTGACATATCAAGAATTCTGACGTGAGAGCTTTCAACAAAATATCCTTTTCTATGACATTAACGTGAAATTGTGACAAGAAATTGATACACACGAAAGAAAAATTCAATTCTTCGTTAATATTTTTATTTAACTTGATTTGTGTCATGTTTTCGAAAAAAAAAAAAAAAAAAAAAAAAAAAGAAAAGAGGAATTATATAGTTAGTATTTGTCGACTTCTTAATCCTGGAATTTTGAATTTTTTTAAAATTTGAGTGTTCTCGGTGACAATATGTATCAATTCTTACGACATATCCTTCGAATGCTTTCTTTAAGTCCTCCAGAAGTCTGCTATTGATACTGCGTTTTACCTGACATCACAGTGTCTGTCATACTATATGAGACGTACAGTAATATATTTATTCAGTGATTTCAGTAGCTTTATTCAATTCAGACTTGTGCAGTAATATATTATTATATTGTAATATATTTTTTCATGCATCTGGGTTGTTGTGATATATTAAATTTGTATTCATTGAAATCAGCTTAATGCAATTTACTGTTTTTTTTAAAATTCACTGACAAACAGTCTTACCCATAGGGTACCTCATGTTCTGTCGCAATAAATACTTTTTTTGTATTCCTGGTATATTCGTAAGGATTTTTAAAAGTCTTTAGAAATATTTTGTATATTCTAGAATGTATTCATCTCTAGAATTATTAAATGTTAACTAAAAAATGAATATAAACATAACAAAATAGATAAGTTTCAAGGTGTTCCGAATTATCTTAATTAGTTTAAAAGATGGACTTTATTTTTTTCCTAAAGTTTTTGAATGTATATGCAATATTATCACATATTCCCTTATTACCCAGATAAAAATAATTTTTACTTGCTTTCTTGCTCATGCCAGCGTCACCCCAATTTTTAGCTTTATATGAGCAATATCTACGAGTAAAAAGTACGAGTAAGATATTGAATGCATATGCAATATTATCACATATTTCCTTATTACACATATAAAAATATTTTTTTAATGCTCTCTTGCTCATGACAGCGTCACCCAATTTTTTAGCTTTATATGAGCAATATCTGCGAGTAAAAAGTACGAGTAA
>JAPMOQ010038150.1:1023913-1038085 GCA_026543055.1 Argiope trifasciata | reverse complement strand
CACACACACACACACACACACACACACACACACACACACACACACACACACACACACACACACACACACACACACACACACACACACACACTCAGAGAGAGAGAGAGAGAGAGAGAGAGATTCAGTTTTGTAATGCTATGCTGTGGATCAACACAGCATAGCATTACAAAATAATTTATGATTTCTTTTCAGCCTTTTCCTTATAAACAAAATAAATGGCATGTATTTTTATTGAAGTTGTGTTCTTCTGTTAATATACTTTGTGTAATAATTGTAATGATGTTATTTTATAAATAAAGTAAGACAAAGGGGAAACTTGCGTTTTCGACAAAAGGTGTCACAACATTTAATAGAACTTACCTTCAGACAAAAGTCGTTAAAACATTTAATAAGTGAAACATGCGTTTCGACAAAAGATGTTACATCATTTAATAGGTGAAACTTGCATTTTCGGCAAAAGATGTTACAGCATTAATTAGAACTTGCTTTTTGACAAAAGGTGTTCCAACATTTTACAGATGAAACTTGCATTTTCGATAAAAGATGTTACAACATTTAATTAGTTTTAAACAAGCTGTTAAATCACAAAGCAAAACAATATCCATATATTTATTCCCCAGTACTAACTAAATACAAGATATATGAAAATTATATTTCCATCCACATTGTAATATAAAATTTAAATGAAGTAACATTCATTATTCTTGGATGTCAAGAATAATGATCCCCCCCCGAAATATATATTTAAATTCTTCCTTCAGAATTAGAATAAAAAAAAAAATTCAAATCAATTGAACTGAAATTTATTAAAACACTATATTTATTCATTAAAAACATATTACTTAAAAGTAAGTAAAAAATAATTTTATGCTATAAACTCTTACAATGATAAGCAAAACGGCCAATTTTATTTAATTCCCTCATTATATTTGCATTTAAATGGATGATTCAGATTTCAGAAGTGGTATTGTTATCAAAACTATTTATTTCAAGTATCTATATATGATAGATAATTTTTTTGAAAAATTGCTTTAGCGGACAATCGTATGAAATAGCAAATGGACTATTTATTAGCCATTTTTTTTCTTTATTAAGAGAAAAAGGAATAATATTTTCTTAAAAAAACAATATACATTTCCGCAGTTGTTTCTGATACCATATGCTAACAATTCTTGTTATTTGGAAGAATAAATTGGGCAATGAGATGACTTTTACATCTTAATCCCCTCTCTTTCCAAGATTTTTTGTTATTTTTTTACTTTAAAACAGAAAGAAAATCTTATTTATTGAAAAAAAAATCTTTTTGAGCTTCTTTTTCTCAGGAAAGGCATAAATTTCCCCCTTAAATTTAGGTTATGAAATGAAAGTAGGATAGGTAATTTTCATACATCTTATGTACTGTAAAACTTTGTTCAAGAATGTATTTCACATTTTCTGCCTGTCTGTTTTGACTCTTGTCACTTTCCTTTATTTCTTCAGTGACACTTCTTATCAACTGGAAAGCATGACATGACCTTTATTTCTGCAGTGACACTTCTTATCGACTGGAAAGCCTGACATGACCTTTATTTCTTAAGTGACACTTCTTATCAATTGGAAAGCATGGCATTTGGTTCTTGGCTCATTACAGCCTAACACGTTCACTGCCACTATTCTCGCCTGATACCAGGACCATCTATCTAATTAGATGACCCCCTTCTTTGCTATCTTTTAACTGTAGTAGAGAAGTTGTCATCTAATAACATAGAGGGTTTGGTTCTAAAAAAGAACGCAACCTACGAGTTATCCCGTAGTTGGCAGTCAACGTGTTAAACCAGAGAAATAAAATGAAATAAATTTTGTTACCACATATGCAATAAGTATAAGTGCTTCATGTCTCCTCAGTAAAACATTCACAATTAAAATCAGGAAAATGCAAAAGTTTTTAATTTTTAGACTTTACAAAGCACTTTTAATAAATTAATTTTAATTTTCAGACTTTGCAACGCAATCTACGAGTTATCCCGTAGTTGGCAGTCAACGTATGTGTTAAACCAGAGAAATAAAACAAAATAATTTTTTTTTACCACATATGTAATAAATATAAGTGCTTCATGTCTCCACAGTAAAGCATTCACAATTAAGATCATGAAAATGTTTTTAATTTTCAGACTTTGCAAAGCTCCATAATTATTAATTGCAGAAAACTGATGCGTTGTGAGATACCGAGTGAATCCTTTTCAATGTATTTTCTGTCAGATATATGTGGGAAAGGGTTTAAAAAAGGAATAGAAATAAAAATTCACCGGCTTAAAAGTAATGGCCAGAAAACTATATTAAACAATAAAAAGGCCAGTGGGAACAAAAACCGCGAAGATTTATCAATGGCGTGAGCCCAGTCTCTGCATGTTGGAATAAGTTGCACTGGAGGAGCAGGAAAATCAGGCGAAACATAAAAACTGCGTTTCCTCAGAGATAGTTCCTGCCATGAGGTTTGAAGTTGATTTGGTTTTTAATTTTCAGACTGTGCAAAGCACCATAATTATTAATTGCAGAAAACTGATACGTTGTGAGAAACCGTGCGAATCCTTTTCCTTGTATATTTTGTCAGATATATATGAGAAAGGGTTTGAAAAAGAAATAGAAGTAAAAATTCACCGGCTCAGAAGTATTGGCCAGTAAAATGTATTGAACAATAAAAAGGCCAGTGGGAACAAAAACCGTGAAGATTTATCAATGGTGTGAGCCCAGTCTCTGCATGTTGGATTGGGTTGCACTGGAGGAGCGGGAAAATCAGGCGAACCATAAAAACTGCGTTTCCTCAGAGATAGTTCCTGCCATGAGGTTTGAAGTTGATTTGGTGGGACTAACTTCAAACTAGAAAATCTGACGTGGTTATTTGATTCCTAAAGAAAAGGGAAAATATATAAGCAATCATGTAGCAATCAAAATACATTTTAATAGTTAAAACAAAATCAATTATAAATATAATTTCTTTATATGGTAACAAACAGATTTTTAACGGTGCAAATTTTTAGTAGTAACCAAAAGATAAAAATGGAAAAAATTTGTTCTTCCACTTGGGTGACAAACTATATGTGTAAAGTCAAGTTGACTTTCAAGACTTTAAATTCTGTGAGCACTCTTTTTTTTGTACAATTCGCCTACAATATATCAAGTTTTGCTTCAAAGATAGACGTTTTAAGACAGAAAAATATGAGTTGATGTATCAGTGAAAAGAAATTTAAGTGTGAGCGATGATAAAAAATGTAACCAGTATTTGTGCTACAGCATTATAAATTCTAATTTTTATATTTATCAATGTAATTTACATGATAAGTAAATTCCCTACAGAAACAAGATGTGTTGATGTAAAACTTTGTATCTTTTTCAAAAAGGTTTGCTAATAATAGCTTATTAGGTTGCAGAATATTACTCATTAATTAATACGAATTAATTACCTTCACATAATTAATAATTGCTCCGTTTGAAAAAATATTTCCTAGATGGATAGATTTATAAACAAAGTTAACAAACTGACTACAGCTTAATACACAGATAACCTGTCAGATCTCCTATTTAACGGATAATTCATGCACAGGTTCGTAAAGATGAAAGCAATCAGAGTTATTTTAAAACTTATACATAATAAAAAATTAAGTAAGCTCTTAAATAATATTGATCTTCATTTATAATGATACTTTAGTGATTTTTTGAAAATATATTCAATAAATAAGTCTACAAAAATTTACTGCCAGAAAAATGGCACATAAACCCATTATAGCATATCCCAACCAATTGGACTTTTACAAGTTACACAAGTTAGATTCATTGAGAAATTATTTTTAAAATTTAAACTTAAGAAACAAGAATTTTGACAATTTCGAAGGATACTTTTATTACTTCCCAATGCTTAAAAACATATTTTTCAAAATAATTGCAAATAGCTGAAAAAATATGAAAATTGTGCACTTACCAAAGACAAAGCTTCAATATTCCTTTTGGATTCGTTTCTTTCTTGCTGTTTATCGATGTAAATAAGAATCGTGAACTCCAACAGACTTGCAAATACAAAACACATGCAGGTTACCATCCAAATATCGACCCTCTGAAAAAAAGGCAGAAATTTTTTAAAGTATTATTGCCATTAAATTCAAAAATAAAAAATAGCTTCAAAATAACAAAGCGGTTAAAGATATTTTCGTTATGTAAAGGAAAAAAAATGCGATTTTATAGTGCGTATTTCTAATGTCAATACTGCATTCTGATGGATCCATCGTATGTGAATACCTAATTTAAGGCTTCTTAGAACACATTCAAAATTCATTATTTTTGATCAAGAGAGAATAAAATGAGTTTTATTGAAATACAATTTTTTAATACAGTTCACAATGCAGTGTTTAAAATAAATCTGAGGCAATTTTTTTCGTTATGAGGATTTAGATGAAAACTGCACTCCACAAAATCCAATGATGTAGATTCACAATGAATGATAATCTAATAAATATAAGAATGACTGAAAGGATAGTTAAATAAATGCCATGAAATCTTAAGAGCACGAATAAAGTTCTACAGAAAGTTGAGTGATTGATGTGGGAATTGCTACTGTTGCAGATTCATTATACAATTAAGTTATCTGGAAAGTATTCGGGTTTAAGATAAGAATAAGAAAGTGATCAAATTTTTTTTATTGTTCAATGCTTTATACTTTTAAATGGTATGAAGACAATGTTAAAAAATTGTGAAGAAACTATTTTAAGATTCAGTGCTTTTATGGAGAATCTCATGCAGATAAATGTTATTCCCTTGTTTATTACTATTTATGTTTACAAAAATTCAAAGTAATGATTCTGAAAGACTGTCTTTCCAATAGAACTCTAACTTTTCGACTCCTAACGTTACTACAGCTCATAGAATTTCCATTCCAGTTTTCTTGACTCTGTTCGCTCCAAAGTTTCTTTATTTTATTTTATTAATGTCTGTTGATTTATATTTTCACAGGACAAGAGAGCGTTAGTACATGTAGGGCTCTGTTTAAAAGAATTAGCAGAAACATGGTAGTGCTCTATATCTTATTGCTTCTTTTTTATGTTCTTACAAAACATTTTATAAAATATGGCACTTTAAAACTCTAAGGATCAACACAAATTAATCATTAACTGAGAGTTAATAAAAATTAGAGGATACTTCAAATCGAATATGAAGTGATGAAAAAGAAGTTGATTTTTTTTTATTTAACAAGAAAAGATGATTGTTGAATAAATCGACATGTGAAGCAAATTATTCATTTATGCAATGAGACTCAAAAATATCATTTATTTTATTGATAAAAATAGTCTACTCAAAAAGACTACAAGGCTTATTTTCTAATTCTCAAATCCTGCGTAATTCAAACCTTGCAGTACTCCTACAACCAGATTTGTCCAGTTGTTTAGAGAGCCACGGTACGTCTTGAAGTTGGTTAAAGACGTACGACAGTGGTAGTATTTGTGATAAACCAAATTGTGATAAACGGCATGAAAAATGGCTTTTATTAAATCAGCCCAATATGAAGAAGGCAAAGACAGGAACATCATTTGTCATAATATCTGTATATTTTATCTAAATATATAATAAAAAAATAACGTGATTTTTTTATTAAAAAAGAAGAGAAAATGACAGTCGAATGAGTCAGGAAGTCAAGGGTAGTTGTTCATTTATGCAAATAAGTCGCAAAAACAACATTTCCTTCACTGGAAAAAATATTCTATACAAAATTCCGAAATTACTGAAGTTTTTTTTTAACAATCAAACCTTACAGCCCCTGCAAAGCTCTTGCAAAACGATTTGTCCATAATGCTTAGAAAACTATGGGACGTCTTGAAGCTGATTCAAACACGCGTGACAGTGGTAACAGCATTTGGAGAATCCTGAATTATGATTGGTAGACTGAGGAATCGCTGTTATGAGACCGACATAGAGCGAAGAAAACAAAGGAGGATCTATCTCCATTTGTCACACATTAAGATATGACTGCTATTTGACTTTTCTGGTAAGTCATATAACTGACCTCCGACCAGCCAATCGGCACACGGATTAACACTGGCGGGAACTGAAAGACCGAACCGCGGCAATAGCAGCACTGGCCGGAACTGGGGTTGAGTTCTAATGGCCGTCACCGGCCAAGGTACTATCCTCCCCGTAGGGAGTATTCCCCATCATCAATGGGAGGGTCAGTGGCCCCATCTATTATTGTACCCATCGGGCTGGCGAGATTCAGCCACCATACCGGAAGCATCTGATCCTCATTTCAAGGTGCCCCTCGGGGGGTGACTTTTCTGGCAAAAATAAACAAGCGCAACAATGCAAGAGAGCTGCGAAAACAGGTTCTAGCTTCGAATTCATGTATAAGCCTCTAAACCATACGGAAAAGTCTTCAGCACGATGCCCTACATATGATATGCTTTCAGTTTTCTGCTTTTGTTAAATAATCATATTAATAAAAACAATTTATTTTTTGCCGCTTCATATTTCTTTTCAATATTTCCCAATTTTTGTAAATAGGGTACAAAATTCATTTTAAACTATCCATTATTAACCAACTTTAATGATAGTGAACTCATCTTTCAAAATCCTTCATACATCCAAATGAAATAGTTTATGAAAAATATTTCTAAAATCGCGGGATAAAATTGTTAGAGAAGGAATTAACTTACATGAATGTACGAGAGAGGAGGCAAGTCCCTTCTAATACTTGAAAACTGTGTAATGAGAGCCAGGAGACTTGTTACACAAAGAGTAATTCTTCCTGCTGTAGCATCCACACCAAGCCAAAAGGATAACCAGGATAACATGACGATAAGAGCACTCGGCGTGAAAACTTGGATCAAGTGATGAGCCAAGTCACGTTCAAATGTCAGATTTACGTATAACATCGAGTAAGTCACTGAAATTGAACAATAATCTTAAAAGCATTATTTTTTTTAACCGTATTGCAAAATATATCGAATAAAAAATGAAAATCTCGAAAATAGTTCATATTTTTCAATTAAATTATTGGAAACATGATCTTCCTTTTACTACATAAAAATAAGACAATTTGAAATGCAAAAAACTATTCGCAATCATCAGTTTTTTAATTGTCTGAAAAACCACAGAAAAATTTATATTGTTTTCTTATATATATGAGGAAATGCCGCTTTGGAAATGCAATTTTAGTAAAAAATAATAATAAATCACGAAGACTGAATTCAATATGAAAGTGTAATGATTGAGCACATGAATTTACTTAAGAAAAATATCATTTTCATGTAAATTGAATCATGAATAATTGTTATTGTCATGGAACAAGAAACTATACATCATGTATATTTTTACATCATTTTTAAATAGAATAGAACATATCTTTATTCTCATTTTTGAACTTTTTCACATTCTTTTTCTGACATGAAATTTATTTATGAATTCAGGACTCAAGTTCTACCGAAGGTTTGGACTTAAGGCCATGTGTGTACTGATGCTACAATTAAAGTTATTTTTTTTATTGATTATTGAAGTTGAATAGAAATTATTATTCTTCAACATTTCCCTTGTAATTTCAGCAGATTTTTAAAATTCTATTATATATTTTTTAACAATGTCATGTGAAATGATTATAGTCAAACAATACAGCCACTACTTAACATAATTTCGCACAGCTAATTCAAAACTATTCTGCAAAATAGATAAAATTTTTCTGTTGCAGTATTTCCCATCTTTTTTAATACGAATTTAACTTTCCGTCACTTTGATTTATTCAGGATATTATTTAAAAAATTTAGAATTTTTATCATATGAAGATTATCATTGTTGACAGACAATAAAGTAGAAAAAAATGATGCAAAAATTCTCTGCATTGCAGTTTCCGCTTGAAAATATTTTTACAGTTCTAAACACTTTTCTGCGAGCTTAAATGCAATAAATTACTCCTGACCTATTATGCTAAATGTTTAGGAATGATAATACAGGAGTTTCGCACGTAATTCTGATAACTGAAAGTTACTTCACAAAATGAGTTTACCACTGATAAGGTGAAGTGTTTATTTTGAGATGAAAGAACCGCTTCTTAGAAGTTGAATTCGCTATCGTCGGAGACTTATTGTGCTTGAGATGGTAAATATTGAAAGAGAAATATAGATAATTAAAAGGTAACTAAATATGTGCCTGCTCCCAAAAGATTATGAAATGGAAACTCGCAACTAGCCAGAAAAGTAACGAGTACCCATAGAGAAGTGATTATGCTAAATTTATTGAACAGGTTACAGCCCTCATAAAGACGAAATAAGGAAGTTATAAAAAAATGATTCGAACATTAAAGGAGATGCTCGAAAAAGTCCAGTCAGTAAAATGTACATTACATTGTACATTGTAAAATGTACTTACCATTATAAAAACACAGGAAAAGTTCTCATGGAGATAACCATAAAATTCGTTAAGATATTTGCGAATAAAATTATGAACTTCTTATGATATGAAAAAGATTCATTCTGAGATCTATTATACTAAATTTTTTGAACAGGTTACAGTGCTCATAAAGGCTAAATAAGGAAGTTACAAAAATGATTCGAACATTAAAGGAGATTGGCGAAAAAGTCCAGATAGTAAAATGTACGCTTACCATTATAAAAGCACAGGAAAAGTTCTCATGGAGATAGCCGTAAAATTCGTTAAGATATTTGCGAATAAAATTATGAACTTCTTATGAAAAGAAAAAGATTCATTCGGAGATCGATTATACTAAATTTATTGAACAGGTTAAGTGCTCATAAAGGCGAAATAAGGAATTTACAAAAAAATGATTCGAACATTAAAGGAGATTGGCCAAAAAGTACAGTTAGTAAAATGTACACTTACCATTATAAAAACATAGGAAAACTCTTAGAGATAATCATAAAATTCCCTGAGATATTTGAAAATAAAACTATGAATTTCCTGTGATATGAAAAATATTCATTCTGAGATCTATTATACTAAATTCTTTGAACTGGTAACAGAGCTCATAAAGGCGAAATAAGAAAGTTACAAAAAATAACTCAAACATTAAGGAGATTGGCCAAAAAGTCCAGCTAGTAAAATGTACGCTTGCCGTAATAAAAACACAGGAAAAGTTATTATGGAGATAACCATAAAGTAAGCTAAAATATCTGAGAATAAAATTATGAGCTTCTTGTGATATGAAAAAGATTCATTCTGAGATCGATAAATGTATTCTCGGATCCCCCCCCCCCCGAGTGCGTTTTTAATATTTTTCCTTTAATTTTTGTTTGCTTTCTTCGTTGCTTAGTTTTTCCTTCGTTCAAAAATATGAGGTTCGTCCTAAAATAGCAATAGTGCTGCTTTACAATGGAACGTTAATATAACTAAACTACTTCTTTACCGTTGCTTAAAGCGGGAGAACTCCATGTTAATACCGGAGAATTCGAAACAGTACAAATATTCAGGGGGATACTTTTTTCAATTTTAGGGCTGACCCTTTTTCAAGACAAAGAAAATTAATAGTTTTAATTACAAATATGTCCTCCAATTTTACAGATAATTCTATTAAACTTTTTCCTGTGTTTTTATTATGGTATGCTGTACAATTCTCTAATGAACTCTTCGGACGATATCCTTTATTTCTTGAGTTGCTTTTTGTAAATTCTTTTTTTTTTCTCAGTTAGGGGCGATACAAGCTGTCTCAATAAACCCAGCATAATCACTTTATTTCGAAGAGGTCTCATAATAGTAGAAACAGTTTAATTCATTCTCATTATGTATATATCTGTTTCATTATAAAGATAAAACATTGATTCTCAACAACTTCGTTGGGTTCAATTTAAAAATCAACTTAAAATGATTCTATCAAATTCATATAACGGTTTTAAAGTAACAGTGACTGGTATAATTTTTGTTTTTGTTTTCGGTGGTTTCAGTAGCATTAGTGAAACGTGTTGTAATCATAGATCTTACTACGAATATCTTTGAACTGAAACTGACAACATTAGATCGCACTAATTTCGACATTTCTACAAACGTATAAATTGCTTCTGCGCAGTTTGAAAGATAAATTTTCTTGAAGTCGAATCGAATGACGTAAGCGAGATGTAATAATGCTGCAGAAGATAACGCTATCATTAGAATTCTGGAACAAATCATACAGGTGGTTTAATCAGTTGAACAATCTTCCAGCAGATAAGAAACGAAAAGGAAAAGTTTCAGAAGGTCTATGACTCCCCTTCTTGTTAAATTTCTGCATCTTAACACGTTCACTGCAACTACCCACACCTGATATCAGGACCATCTATCCAATTAGATGACCCCTACTTTGCTATCTTTTAACTGTTATAGAGAAGGTGTCATCTAATAACATAGATGAATTGGTACAATTACATATTATTTGTAACTCACAGACGCGTCAATGGCAGCGATAGTGTTAAGGATATGATAAACAGAAAAGGCATTTTTGCAAAGTATTGATTTAGGGTTATATAATTTTTTATGTATATATGATAGGATGTTATATGTTAAAAATCTTTTAAAAAATTCTTTAAAACAAAACATATTATTAAAAAAAATTAAAAACATTGTAGCTTTGAATATTTTAAAATATTTCGGGTGAACTAATTTTTTACTTTTTTTTCTTCTTTTTATCACTCAAAAACGCATTTAGAGCAAAATTGGCATTATTTTGTATTTACATTGAAAATGTAGTGCTTTAGAAATATTTTTATAGGTACGAATTTTTAAAAAATTTTTGTGCTTCACTGAATTAATAAAGACTTTTAAGACTCGCATTATAGCAAGTATATTCATTTTAATTTTAATGTTAACCTAAACAACGTTCTTATTACAAATTTTATGAACTTTCATAGAAATTAAGACACCTCGAATATTTCAAAAACATTTGAACTCGAAAGGAACATTGTTTTGAGAAACGTTATTAAAACGTACTCGTGTTACTTTCCTGAATCCATTAAATAATTATATAATCTAAGAGTACATTTTATAACTCTGTTTTAATTGCCTGAAATATGTTTTAATTGCGTGCATACGTTTTGAAAATGAAACACAAGGAAATAAATATCATGTTTGGTAATTTTTTGGCTTATTTTAAAGACATCTATACATTTGAATGATAAACATTTCAAAACTTAATCATCATTTGTTGTTCTGAAAGTTTTATTTTTATTTCTGGATATTTATAAATCAAATTCTACTTTTCAGTGAATATTTTCCTATTTCTGAAGTGGGCACACTGCTTCTGCTATCAACTGAATATAATACTATCAGTGCACATAGAAGCCTTTTCAACTTCAATAATTTTACAATTTCAGGCATTTGTTTTTAATTCAAAAGGAGATTGCGACAACTATTAAGTTATTCCTTTAAATGAAAAACAGTAGGACTTTATTACTTTACGGAATAGAGCATCATTTCTTCAGTGAATATGGCCCTATCTCTGAGAGAGCACACTGCTTCTGCTATCAACCGAATATAATACTATCCGTGCACACATACGCTTTTTCAACCTCAATAATTTTACAATTTCAGGCATTTGTTTTTAACTCAAAAGGAGATTGCAACAACTAGAAAGTTATTTCTTTAAATGACAAGCAGTCGGACTTCATTACTTAACGGAATGGAACATCATTTCTTATTAAATTTACTGTGTTGCTGCAACTTATAGCACTTTACAAGCCTGTTGACAGAAAGTTGTCTGTGATTTAAGCTTAATCTAGCACCTCTTGTTTTTTAGTAGTGTCAACTATGACCAAGAATACGACTTAGATACTTAATACTTCCCAAATTCTCTTCCACAATCCCTCTTTACATGAAGGGGGGAGACCTTTACACTACTCACAGATAGAACACAGAATAACAACCTTGTATGAACCAGGGACCTACAGAATAAGAGGAAAACACGCTACCCCTATGCCAGGACGCCGACACTGCGGAATATTATTAGTAGGAGCGTTCTGTAATTATTGAAGTTAGTGGGTTAACTTATTCGTTAGTTTAATGTTCCTGTGTCTTAAAAGGGTTAAAGATTATAGGGAAAGAACCTATTAATTTAAACCAGGTTCTAGATGAAGAGAATAGTTGATCTGGTGTCTAGATGTTGGATTTCTTTATTATCATAAGAATATTTCATCCACAAGAACAATTTTAATGAATATCAAGAACGTATTCATAGCAATCTGAGGAGGAATCGGCTCTGAAAATTGCTGATTTCAAAACCTGCCTCATGATTGTTTGTTAACGTGATTATTTGTCACCACGATTATTTAGCAGCGTGATTATTTGTTAAAAAATGTATTTACCACCGAAATATAAGAAATATCACCATAGGAAAATATGTCAGGAAGCCCTAGCAAAAGGAATAATGATATATTTTTTTAATATTGGTACTCTATTTTTTGACATTTGTCGTTTTTTGATAACTATAAATATAGGAACCAACAGTATTTGGTAAAATATTTGAAAACAAATACAATTTTCACAACTTTTCCAAAAAGCCTTTTAATTTAAGTTTCTTTTTGAAAGCTAAATATAATAAATATAATTTCTTAATGAAATGAAATTAAACTAAACTTAATTCGTTTTTAATAGCTTTTTCTTAAAGATTTATGGAAAATATAATTAATTGACGATATTTTCTGTATCTAAATCCATATTAGGCAAAAGAAGAATAAACTATTTGCGGTAAACGTGAATTATCGCTAACTGCAAAAGCTCATTAAAAAAACTTTACAGACACAGTTTCTGAAAAGTAGTTCAAGTTATTTTCGTTTGCTATCAAAATGTAACATCTTTCTCTGTCTTTGTAAAAGTAACTCTTACTTAAAAAATTCAATAATACCCCTAATGAGTTTTCATAAACTAATTTATTAAAAATCAATGGTAATATTACTATTTAATATTCATGTAGATATGAGTATTGTAATGACATTAATAATATTTATGAAAATTTTTGGGGATTATGCTTTTACAAGTTTATTAGAATCTTATATATGCAAACCACGAGATTAAAAACAAATAAATTCTATTGAAATCTTTAAAAGATGCTTGTTAAAAAACAGAGAAAAAACTAAATCGAACTTCACTGTATTTTTATTTGAATTAACGTATTTTTCTGCTCATATTAATTAATCTAGGAGTAATATTTAACAATCGAGTCAGATAACCCTTAAACATATAAACTATCGGTACTTATATACATGGTAACGGTTATCTTTTGGAATTTTTTTTTCTAAACATTTCATTATTTTGGTTTCGTTTCGATAAATCATTCGGCCAAATTATAAAGTTCTAAGTAAAGCGCCTGATAATAAAACAATTTTTTTATTTAAAAAAAACTCCCCCCCCCAGCATATTTTATAATTGTTTTAACACTTTTCCCTTTTAAAAATGAAAGGAATTTAGTTATTTTTTTAAGAAAAAACCGAAAGATGGCTCTGGTATTACGAAATTCAATGATATTTCAGGTTCTAAAATTGTTTCATTCTGTTTTGGTTTTTGGAAGAATTCGTTTTAGTTACAATAATATTCTAAAGATGGCAGCAGGATTCATATTAATATTCACAGCTACGTTTCTGAATTTTCATGCGAAATATTTTTAAGGGAGTTTTTATTAAAAAAACATTACTTTCTTCAGCCAACGCACAGTAAATATCATAACCCTTCTTTTCTTTAAAAATGCTAAAATCGTGAGAGATAAGTAAATAAGGTTTTGCAAGACATTTTATTTATTTTTGCAAATTTATTTTTAAAACTTTTTTTTTCCCATTTTTTTTTTTCAAGGCGACTTGATTATGGAATGTTTTGTAAAAAAGGGTGACACTCACTATACACTTTTCACAAAACAAAGATATAAGAATACCTCTTTCAACAACTGCGTTTTTCAATCTAATTATGACTAATTTATTCTTAAATGATGGAAAAATACGATAAAACTCAAAAAATTACTTTAAAAAGTGACTAAGGAAATGGACAAGAGGAAGAATCAAAATATTCATTTAATTAGTGAAATATAATTAAACTGAAAAAAACTGAGTTTGACTGAAAAAAAACTGAATGAGCTTGATATATTCAGAGCGCCATCTATTTCATACTTATAACACTAAAGTTTACTTCTGCCCAAACAAGGTGAAATCTTTTCGACTTCTAAATAATTAAGTCGAACTTAGTCAAAAATCT